>JARJHM010000414.1:0-287425 GCA_033356055.1 Carex pumila
GAAGCAGCTTTTGGCTGCCTTCTATGGTCAAAGCCTTGCTTGGAAGCTAATTCAGCAATTTGTTTTTGGTTAAGACCTTAAACTGCAGAGCATATTCCAAAGGTTTCTAAGCATCTCTCTTTGGTTGTGTATAACTTGATCTCGCATCGCCATCTCTATTTGGAGCTCCGCATTTGACATTCCCTACATATAATTGCAAAAACAAACATCATACACCTTCGGGCATTGATTAGGCACAAGTAAAACCTCAGATAATTACATTCTTTTGGTTAAGTATGAGATACTGCATAGCTACTGTTACTTTGGATTTCATTTATTTATAGATGCAGTTTTTTCCCCTGAACCATCGGGAAAATTAGAGTACAACCCTCCATGACTCAAAAAGCACCAAAAGATCCTTTTCTATGGTGGTTCATGAATCAGATTTATTTAAGTTCATATATGCAATTCTTTCAGGAGAAGTTCGATGCTTCAAACAACATGGACAAATAAGATTTAATATGATAATATGCAAAGAAAAGTGCTACTTACAAGAAGCCGGTATTGGCTCAGAATATGAAGGTAGGTTTTGTTGCCGTTGTTACTGATGGCTTCTTGGATCATATCTTGTAATTGAGCCCTTCTGTTTTCATTTATTTTGATATCCTTAAAGATTAAAAAAGTGAAAGAATAGAACATAATTAGCAAGGTAAAAAAGAAGAACAGAACATAATTAGCAAGATAAAAAAAATAGAACATAATTAGCAAGGTAAAAAAGAAGAACAGAACATAGTTAGCAAGATAAAAAAAAATAGAACATAATCACCAAGGATCCAAGGAAAAACAAGGAATCATAAAATAAAGAAAAAAAATACAAGCTTTTGCACGTAACACCACTATTTGTAGTTGCAACTAGTGCCTGGAAACACACACACCCCCCCCCCCCCCCCCCCCCCTTTTTTTGCAAATAACACTGACATTTGAGATGCTCCAAATGCTACCCACGAACTGAGTAATGGAAATATATTTTATTCAAGATATTTTACAATTTGCCCACCGATAAAGAACCTCTTTTACATTTGATTTCAAGTATATCTAAACCATCCTCATTAGAGGATGGCAATTAATAAGTCTGATCTACTCATCTACTTGCTAAAAGATTAATTTAATTTCTATGCAAGTAATATGGATGACTAAGACTGTATTCAAGTAGCCAAATATAAAACAGCTCACTGTTATCTATAACTACCCAAATGATGTCAGGCGTTAAGTGCAAGTATGAAGTATAGTGGGCATCATTTGCAAATAATAATGGATAAGTGTAATTGACCAACAAAAAACTAAAGCAAATTCAAAATAAGGTTGAACCTTCTTATAACCAGCCCCAGCCTCATCATTGTCTCGAATATTGTCGAGTATAATTTGTCTTCTTGATCTAAGGGCTTCTATGATGGCAGAGCTCTGCAGTGATCCATTTTTTAGTCATATAGGAGCAAATCATTGCTCTAGCACGGATATTTGCAGTGCAATGTATTTCTCAAAAAGAAACTGTGTGTGTGTGGTGGTGGTGGGGCTGTGTGTGTGTGTGTGTGGGGGGGGGGGGGGGGGGGGGGGGGGCGCAATTATCACTTCGTGTCAAATGCAACAGATTAATGTTTATATAAACCTAGGGAGGAACAGAGCAAACAACCTTTTTTTGAACTGGCCCTACAAAACCCATGATTCCACTTGTTCCAACTGAAACTAAATAATGTAAAGTGGAATAAATGACTGACATGTTGTTTGGCAATAGCATCATCTAGGTGTTGTAGTTCAATGCGATTGCGAATATTAGTCTCCTCTAGCTCAAATAAGGCCTTCTGGAGGTTTATTCTCTCTTGTACATTTTCACTGGTTTCCCGACTCAAAATATTTAGCCATGATAACTCATCATCAGCTGTCTTTTCTTTTTCAGAAGGTTTTACTCTCAGTTGTAATTCCTTCTCGGCAAGTTCCTTCTTCAACCGAGATACCTCGACCTTCAAAATTATTCTAATCAGTAACTTCTATATAAGTACTATATAAGATTTTTTTTTAATTCAAATTCCTAAAGATTAATCAATATAATTTGTAGTTTGTGTTAAACAGCAACCTGCACTGGTACACAGAAAACCCAAAATAACATAAATAAACAAAAAGAAGCATCTCTTGGTGATACCTTATTGGTGCGAACCTACAAATGTAGAGAAAGCAAGCATGAAAAATAAAAAATAAAAAGGGCAAAATTACCTGGAGATCATCAATCATCGTCTTGTAGTCGTCTACATGGGTATCAACAGTACCTATGTTTTTCTGAGTAAATGCACACAAAGTAAGAAAATGGGACAATATTGTTATAACCCAAAATGTATGTTATGTACACGAAATAGACCAAAACACGAGCAATCTAGAGGAATATAAGAAAAAAAAAGGTAACAATAAAGAAAAGGACTTGCAAAGGAGAAGTATACATGGACATGAGTTTTTATCTCCTTGGCACGATCGGCATATTTGAGTGTGTTAATGGTGTGTTGGTATTGGTCGTCAGCAGGTGATATAGTAGCCACCATCACCGTTTGTGAATTACCACTTAATCCATCTTTCAAAATGCGAGTCAATTTACTGAGAAAAAGAATCAGGAATTAATCAAAAATACTGACTATGCAGTAATGGATGAATGCCAGTAAATCCACAAAACAGAAACAAAAATCATCTTTACCCAAACAACCTCTGGTTTCCGTCTCTTTCTTTTGAAGATGGCCATACTGCCATTCCTTCCGTTGATCATCTCTCACAAATCATGAAAAGAGGTTGTTTGGGTCGTTTCTTTCTCAAGAAATCAGTATATGAGAGATATAGAAGAAGTCTCCCAGTATTAAAGAATAATGTGGACAAGAAATATACTTCCAAATACATATTTTGAGGGGACAAAGCATTTATTATATCGACAGCCTATTCCAAAGGATCAAAACAAGAAGGTGCATGCCTGTTGCGGTAAGGGACATAAGCAAGGCCCTTTTTGTGCTGTTTTCCAAGAGCATTTATGCAATTTGCGAGAGCAAGAAGAGACTTGTTTATGTTGGCACCATCTCTCAGCTTCTGGCCACCACTATTAGTCTCAGATGCCCTTTCACTGCTCACAGCATATAAAAGTACAATTATCTAATAAGATGATACCATGTAGACAAGATTTTTTTTTATTTCAAAATTTATATGGCGTAAGCGAAGAGAGGAAACATTTCTAGTTTTTGCAACTGTCATTCTACTTTTTAAGATACTTGAAATTGCCTACTGATTTTTCAATAATATGATTGAACTTTATTTTCCACAAATATTGACAATTTTTTTCAACTCCAGTTCCACAAAAGAAAAAATAAATAAAGAGGCAGGTTCAATTGCCTCAATTTTTAAGCCTCCTTTTTAAAAGTTTAATAACTTTAAACCGTACAATCAAGTATCAAAATAAAACCAATGTAATCAACATCATCTATCTATATGCGCGTAAGAAATCATGACATTTTAACTTTGTTTTGATCAGAGTCAATAGTTTCTAATAATCTACTGATGTAGACGATTGCCAAACCTTTTTTTCATTCTCTTAATTCCTATCAAAATGAAACCAAAATGTTGTAATCTTTCATGTGCATGTAGAGAAGTGATACAAATCAGATCTAACGATTTTATTCTGATATTTGAGTTTTACACTTAGAACTATTAAGCTTTAAAAATGGAGGCTAGTAGAGACCAAAAAAGGATGCATTTAAACCCTCAAAAAAGAATATTGTATATCTGTTGGTCATAAACAAAATTGAAAAAAACTTCAAAACTTGTAATAAATAGATCTGGACAATTCCATACAGAAAAGTTAGGGGCATTTGTTCATATTTGTCTTGTTGATAACCTTGATTTGGGGTTGGGTGTTATTTGCAGATAGTCAGATACCCATAAATAGTGAGCATTGAAAGAACAAAAAAATAATTTGAGGTGTTGTTTGCATAGTTGCATAAACAGCAAAATGTTGGTCTGGTTTGCTAAAAGAGCATACATATGTTACCTTCCGGCGAGATCAACTAAAGCAAGCTTTCCACGAAGAATTTGATTTCCATATTGGTTCTTTTGTTTTCTCTTCACTGTAATCTCCAGTACAGCATGTGAACTGTGTAAAAAAAAAAACAATAGCAATATGATTGATGATACTATACAGAACAATTAAAATGGATTGTCAGGTTGTCCGATTACCGTGACGAGGTGGCATTTGCCTCGGTGCTCTCTGTTTTACGCCTACTATTGCCAAGATTGAGTAGCTCAAGGATCCTGTCTGCTGAGTGAACCTATCAAAACAAAAGTATCCATAGTTATGCAAAAGCTACATCACATTGTAGAGAGATACCAATTATCAACTGATGTAGTTTTTTTTTTTTTTCAAATACGAAGGAATGTGGTGAGTTCCTTCACAGACCTTAATCCTTCGTAAGCCGGCAACAACAATACCATGTTGAGGATCTTCCCGGAGTTCCAAATGACCTGATGACTTCTCAAGCAAGTCATATATTACCTATCTCAAAATAACAAATAGATAAATAAGTACGTAAATATCTAAAACAAGCAAGTAAATTGAACCTTTTGTGTTCTGCAAGGACAAATTCAAAATTTGACCTCGTTATAGACTTCTAAGTAGGAGCAAGAAACTTCAAAGGCATCAGAGCTCTTGTCTCTTTTTATAAGATCAAAAATTGTGTTCAAGCTAAGCACCATCAGACCAGGGTCCTTGGAGGTCCCAACCATTGTATAAGTTTTACCACTGTAAATAAATATACAGGACACATGAAAATTAGAAAAAAAAATACCATGAGCAGCAGCCACAACAACAAGGAAAATGTAACAAAGAACAATAGATACCTTCCAGTAGAACCATAAGCAAAAACAGTTGCATTGAGACCCTGGATTACACCAGCAATAGTAGATGATATGTTTCTGTACACATCCTAAGAGAAAAGGCAAGAATATTTAATCATTTATATGATCTTCTATTTTCATTCATGGAACAAGCACTAAACCATGGAAGAAACATGAACAAGGCAGGTTACTGATGAAATGTGTACAACTATAACATGACTAAAATTTTCAATTCACCCCGAGGAGGAAAAACAATAACTGTTCATAGGAGTGAGGCTATGGTACTATGCATAGCGCATATTGGTGGTCCATACTATGGATCAATATCCCAATTTTCATAGTCTAAATTGATCGGAACAATTCAACATTATCTCCATACAAAAATATACTTGTAGATAAATTTAAAAAAATTTACTACTTTTTTAGATGGTCAGAAAATCACTTGATCTAAAGATTCTAGACCATTCAAAAGTAGTGCTTTTCTACCCATCTAAAAAAGTAATTATAAATAATCTAAAAAATATAAAATTTGATGTACAAGTATATTTTCGTATGGAGATCATGTTGAATTGTTCCGATGAATTATTTAGACTTTGAAAATTGAGATATTGATCCATAGTACGGACCAATATGCACTATGAATAGTACCATAGCCTCACTCCTGTTCATAGTCTAATTCAATATTACTCATAAATTTGCAGATAGAGTTGGTGGGTATTTTAATTGCTAAATTTTGAATTTCGATTGGATTAATTAAGGTATACTTTCGAATTTCAAAATTTTATGTGGTTGACTTTCATTAATGTAAGTGGATTTATGCCAAATTCAGTTAACTGCAGGTTTCATCAATTTGCATTTGAGAAACCATGTAGGATTAAAGGGTGGGAATGTTGGTATGAAAATGTAACTGGAGTAGACAGACATTGACATACCGCATTAGAACAGCCAGGTGCATACACATGATCAAAACTATATCTTTTCTCCTTGGTTCGATTTTGTATGATCTCAAGGTAATCCTTTGATAAATCAGGATCCAGTACCACCACATTCTGAAAATGAAGCCCAGCAAATGAAGTTGTAATAAAGTGCAGCTGAAGTGTAGATTATTTTATATGGGAATAATTGGAAAGGATCAATAGTAAGAGCATAATTAAAAACAATTTGTGGTTGAAATAAGTGGAAATAAAAGAAAAAGTAAAAAGTGAAGTAAAGCACCTTATGATCTATAACTTGGATGATATGACGGGAGCGACGCTTCTCTGCCTCTTTGAGTGGCCTGCACTTGACTGCCACCTGCATGATGTACAGAGAGAGTAATTGGATAGTGTATAAAATTGAAATTAGGAATAAAGAAAGGGATTAGGGAGTAGGGATGGATAATAATTGCAATTAATAAAGATGCATACTGAGAGTGTGGCGGTCTGTTTTGTAGCTGGGGGTCTGATACCAGGCATCTCAATACTTTGTGAATTTCTCACTTACTACAAGTTCAATCCTTAAACATGGGATGCGATGCGATGCGATGTGATGTGATGTTATGTATAAAGCTAAAGATGAAGCAACCAACCTAGCTACATTTTCCACCAACAATAAAAACTGAGAAAGAAACCAACCACCAGACCAGACCAGAAACATCACAGTATTACTCCATCAACATTCTCAAACTACATACATGACATGACAGGACATGACCTGACATCAATCGTAAATTAAATCATAAACATAGAACAGCAAACAAGTAATCGCGAATTTCAGCTGCTTCTTTGGCCTTCAGAACACTCTGGAAAAGCAATGTGAGCTTTTAAAATCCAATTTAGACGATAAACCTCTCAGGAATCAAATTGAAGCTCTTTAGCCGCAGTGACAGAATCGATCGAAAATCTTTAGCAGAACAACACTAGGAATAGGAATAGGAATGCTTGTTTGAGCACACCGACAGGACAGGAGAGTAAGAAAAGAAAAGAGAAATGAGAAGGAGACAAAGAAAGGGATGACGAGATTATGCTATGCTGGAGAAGAGAAGAGAAGAGAAGAGAGGTTAGAGCCTCAGAGGTTTCCTTGTGTAATAAATTGTTTTTAATAGCTGCAGCTGGCGTCTGGTAGGAAACCCCAAGGATTCCTTGCCACGCGGGTACGACTTAAAACCCCATACCAATATATGTTACTTTTCCTGTTTTGTCCTCCACCCCCTGTACTTTTAATTATTATAAATTAACTTACAAACCCGTCTCCAGATCCTGTAGTGAATAATACTATTTACGAGAACCCATTGATCCCATCTCTTATTTTTGTGATCGGTCATAGATCTGTGATCAGAAAAGTAAGTAATTCGATTTTTTTTTTTTTATAAAATAGAGAAAAAGAATGAGATGTTTCTAGTTTACATAATAGTTTTGTATCAAATATTATATAATTTTAGTATCAATGGATGTAATATCATGTGTCATTGAATTAAATATTGACCATTATAATATTTAATTTTTTTTTTAATAAATGGTAAAATTTTACAAATTATATCATTTTTCATCATATAAATATCCGATGGATTATTTTCAAATGGTCAAGTTTTAAGATTACAAATTATTATTTATAATTGTAATTTGTTAATATATTGTCAATATATTCCGATCCACATTTAATTTGACACTATATGCTATAAATCCAATTGTGATAACTACATAAACAATTGAAAATTATTATTTCAAAATACTGTGATGTGACGTGCCTGATTTAGTTGTAAAATAAAATTATTTACAATATTATTCATTTGAACAATGATTATATTCACTGAATTAAAATCGTGACTTGACGTTTCTTATTTAGTTGTAAAATATTCACAATATTATTAATTTGGACGAGGATTATAATCACCTAATGTCATGATACGTCATGATTAGAGTGACAAGTGATGTGACATATATTGTTACATTTTAGGACATCATTGAAATTTTAAAATAACTTTCAACTTTAACACAATTAAGGAGATTTCCAAAAAAAAAAACGAAAAAAAGAAGAAGAAGGGTTTCGATCAGCAAGTCAAAATTTGGAGAAAAAATTAAATTTTTGACACAACTAAGGGATACTTAAGAAAGGTTTGTTTATTTATGACTGATATTTTGTGAATCATTGTAGAATATATTTAAATAATATTTCGGCCCAATGATGTTAATGCGGAATTTGATATTGTGTTGAAAATTAAAATTAACTGTGAATGTGATTTAGCATTATTGTAATAGAAAGTATAAAACCCTCAGGCTCAGGATGAAAGATCCGTGTACGTAAGATATTATATATTTTTCTATTTAATAAAAGTGGTGGGTTCCTCCGTAATTTGTCCCGGAGGATTTAACAAACATTTTTTTTTTTTTTTTGGTTCTTAACAAACAACTTTTGCCGGCAGGGCAGGGCGCAGGCCTACTAAAAAAACAGAGAGAGAGAGAGAGAGAGAGAGAGAGAGAGAGAGATAATAAAACACAAAGTCCAAACTCCAACGAAGATGATTCCGTGAACCGCAGTAACAACAGACCTCAGAGATTTCACTTTCACTGCGGTTGGTCTCTTTTTGTTGTCATGTACGGTACCTAGGGAAGGAAAGTTAAGAACACTAACCGGACTTGGTGTGGTCTACGACGAATTTAAATGCTCGTGTCACGGATCCAAATCCAATGGACCAGAACAACCCGCTCTACCTAGCTAGGTCTAGGTGTTAATCTTGATTCTCGAGGCAGATGGACAAATTACCGTCCGGATTCCGTAATAGACTTAGTATACACTATACAGAAGAATTCGTGATTCATACGGAGTTACGAAAATAACTGGATTTATCCGGTCATGTTACACTGCAGAGGAGATATATGAATTTTTAGATCCACATAGATAATTTTTTTAAATTATGAGCTTCAACACTTAAGTATGCATTGATTGCATCGCATATGATTCTACTGCTGCGCCGCATCTATGGATCACGCTTCTGAATCACGCACGACACTTATAAACCGAGCCTGTGCACCGCACACCCAGTTGGGTTCTATTGGTGCTAAAATTCTTACCACTACAGTAGAGTTCACATATGTTATCTTGTAGATAAATAGAGTATTTAACTATTTTTCTCTACAAATTTGATTTAAATTATTTATTCTCCTTATTAAGGAGCTTAATGTTTTTTACTACATAATTTGCTCTCATTACTGTACAGGGGCACAATTACTAATATATAAGAGTGCACAAAAAATTCGAGATTCGTGATTCGATTCGAGTTCAAAAAAATTCGATTCGAAAGTAATTCGGTTTGAAAGTAATTCGATTCGAAATTAATTCAAACCAGTTCAATTCAAAATTACTTTAATTCGAATTCGAACTAGAGCAGGTTCAAATCGATTAAGTTCGAATTTTTTTTGGGTTCGAAATTGTTTTGGTTCGAAATGTTCCACTTCCACAGAGACATGCTGTCGTTGTACACCACATGTAACTTTTTTGCTTGTGCGTCAAAATACTTTCAAAACCGGGCCTGTAGACCAAATTAGTTCATAGGCATGTAGACCAAATCCGGGCCTGTAGAAATAACTTTTTTGTCTCGCTGTCTCTGTGCGCCACGTGCAACTGAATTAATACTCGGCATTAATTCGGCGCCTGGGGAAGAAACAACGTGATGACTGATGACTACGGTACAATCAATTATTTTTAGTCCCACACCTCAAACTCAAAAAAATGCATCCCTTGAGAGCTTATAAAAAAAGCTGAAAACATCAAATACAAAGCACTTGACTAGGTTTTGATCCGGATGAGGAATAAGAATTGGGTTTTGGTTTTATACCGAGTATCCTTCTCCTATTAAAATTGTTGGATCAGAATATGGATTATTTTATTAATAAATTAAATTTAACTGATTTTTTTTTAATTTCGAATTAATTTCGAATCAAATTGAACTGGTTCGAATTATATCGAACCGAATTCGAACTGGCCTGTTAGGTTTGAAATCATTTCAATTTCGAACTAGGTTCGATTCGAATTAATTTCGAATTCAAATTCAAACTTGGATAGATTCGATTTGGTTCGGTTCGTTTGCAGGCCTACTAGTATATATTTAAAAGCCCTTGGCTTAGGCGTAGTTGATTGTATCAGCCAGCAGTCAGCTAGCCTCGTTTTCGTTGTTTCTTATTTCAACTTCGTAATCTAATTAGAAATTTCAATGCCCACGGGCTTCAGCTAGCCTCGCCAAAATGTAAAAAGGCTGAACTACTAAGAAATCAAACAAAAGTTTGTCTTTGTTTTACTTTTCCCCGAGTCATTTCATGTGATGCGATGACACTACGAGACAAGTACGTGCACACGGGATATAACATTACTTGAAAATAATACTTAAGTTTACTCTTTTCTTACGTCTGTGATATATATAATAAAATCTGTGTTGTAAATAACGGTATGCAATCGTCAGACAACAGAGTACTACTAAGTGATTAATTGAAAATATAATCAGGAATAATTGATCGATTAGTCGAAAAAATTTATGACGGTCTGGTCACCGCCAACGACTAATCGGCTTAAACAGACGTTTTTTACAAAACTGAATAAAACATAACGTGTTTGACAATTAAAACACAAGTAATCCAGGTATATTCAAAATAAAATAGCAAAGTAATTTAAGTCTTACAGTTCTAAAGTGCAGACATCTTTAGGTAGAAGTGTTAATATTAATCTTTAATGGTTTTTTTTAGATCTGATGATGAAGACCTTCAGCGTTTTCTTGAAGTTCTCTAGTAAAAAATTGGACAAAACGTTTTCAGAATGAGATCTCTCAAAATCAGTAGAGAGAAACGTTTCCAGAAATGTCCCCTTAAAATAAGTGGGCAAAGAAAACATTTTGGAATGGCATCTGTCCAAATAGAGAAGATGTTTTTTTTATATTATGAGGCAATATTTGTGACCAATATAATTATTAATAACAATCTAAATTTTTTTCATCAAAAATTTAGATGCATTTTCGTTAATTTCTTTAAATGAAATTGGTGCACAGTACATAGACCACATAATAAAATAATAATAATAGTCTCTCCTTCCAAAAACGCACATATCATAATGTGCAAGGGCGAAGGTAAATGTCTACCCCTGAAATTTTTTTTTTAGCCCGGTTATAATTCAGACCTGCCTACCCTTGACAAACTTTCCTATCTTCGACGACTGCTTGAGTTGGAACAGAATCAACCGGAGAGGAGTCAATTTTTTATGAGTTTTCTCAGTTGGATGAATTTTCTACAGAAAACTGCTAAAATTAAAGTTGAATCAAAATAATCAACCAAATTTCACTTAATATCTTGTTTTTAGAGAAAAATTATACCGTTTTGGTAGTTCAATTGAACAAATTTTTCATTTTTCATTGTTAATCAAAGAGATTTAGGGACAGAATATAGATGCCACAAGCAGCTCAGAAGGAAAGAAAGGAGAAGAAGCTTGAAGCATCATAAAATTTTGAATAGACACGGTGTACGAGTGGTTTATGTTGGTTTTTGGGAGTCTTCGACTTATTTGTTTGATTAGATTTGCAAAACATATATAATTGTATTTTACAGTTTTCCTCTTGAATATCTGTACAAGTTCATGACAAGTGAAATACTAGCAATTACACATCAAGGATGAATTAATACACTGCAATACAACATCATGGATATGGTCACGAATGCATAAGACACTGGATAGCAAAAATATTAACTCAAGATTAAGAATAACGTATATATAAGATTTATAAAATAAGCTTGAGATTGACCTAAGTGAGGCCTACCATTGTCACGGTCACCATGACGCATAAAATAGGTTTTAGCGTCACTGAACGCTAATCCTTCCAGAGGATTTCATGATAGAAACCGTTGTAACAGTCATCTACCATTATTAACAGTGACCATCGTTATACTCCAAACCACTCCGATTGACCTACCGTTGTGACGGTCCCCTGTATCGTTGCAACAGTTAGCACCACTTACTTCCTTTTTATCAATTCTCTATTAATAGAAGCTATACCAAGGTTTGAGTATCACTCTAACCGCCTCCAGCTTCAATATTTCGTATTTACAATTTGTATTTCGATCCAAAACGTTCAACTTATTCTCCATATTAATATGTGTTTGGAGACCAAATTTTGCATTTTTTGAATTTTTTTACTATTTATTAAGCCACTTTGAAAATCGTTGATCCAATGGTGCCTTTTGATTTTACTGTTATCGTTGGATTAGCGATTTTCAAAGTGGCTTAATAAATAGTTAACAAATTCCAAAAAATGTAAAATTTGGTCTTAAAGCACATATTAATATGGAAAACAAGATGAACGATTTGGATCGGTCATTTGGACTTTGAATCGGTAATTTATGGTTCAATGCACAAAAATGCCTATGCATTGCAATGTACCGTAGCCCATCTCTTTCTCTAGAGAGAGAGATAGTATGGCTAAATTGCTACCAGTAGCACTTCGACCAAGGTGCTTACAGGGTCATATTTTAGTACTTGATGTTCAAACAACAAATCCAAATCGTTAGATGTTCAATCTATATTAAAATCTGCTTGGAGACCAAATTTTATATTTTTTGGAATTTTTTTACTATTTATTAAGCTGGTTTTAAAACCGCTGTTTTTATTAAATTTCTAAAGTATTGAAAATAACGGTTTTCAAACGAGCTTAATAAATAGTAAAAAAATTCCAAAAAAATATAAAATTTGGCCTCCAAGCAGATTTTAAGTTTTCAAATTATTTTAGTATAAAGTCAAGCGGTCAAAATTAGAAAATTTATAAATTAATTTTAGTGCATTCATTTTTTGACCACTTGAATTTATACAAAGTTAATTTAAAATTTTAAAAACTTTACATGTAAATTCATTATCCGTAAAGTAAATCGGTTTCAACGGTTTAAATTTATTGTTTAAAGTTAATCTAATAAGTTTTGGAAAGTAATTCAGACACCTTGGTGAACGTAAGAACACCCTAGTTCTACTCCTTGGACCAATGCAACTGTTGTCTAGAGTATACTTTCTTATTTGGAGAAATGAGATAAATAAGGAAGGAAGTAGAAAACGAGAGGTATGTTTAATTAGTTATTGAATTTTAATTTAAAAAAATTAGTACATAGAAGTGATGAACAAGAATAAAGAGAGTCATTTTGTTTATCGAGCTACAAAAATGATTGTTGCCGAGAGTCGTTTTGTTTTTTTGTTTGATTTTCATGTCTATCTAACTACAAAAATACGCTTAATCCGTAAGAGAAAAGAAGAAGTAATTATTGTCAAAAGTAAGTCGATATAAAAATATAATTTTTAAGAGTATTACTATTACCTACATAAGTATTTATGAGAGTAATGATACTGTTAAGTACTCTTACTTGAGCGGATAAAACAAATTTTTATAGTAGCATTAGAGCAAATTGTACTGACCGATTTTTATAGTTGGCTCGCTCGTTTGTTAAACGAGCTGAGTTTGAGTTGGAGGTAACTCGCTCAAACTTAGCTCCTTTACAGTTGTAATCTAGTTCCAGATCAAGTACCTCCAACTCAATTAAGGCAACTAATTAAAACGTTCCTTTTTCATATATTATGGTGAGAAAATTAGATAGATGTATTAGAACAGTATGTATAATGAAGTTATAACATAAAGGAAAGGGCTCTAATTCTTTCTTTAATTTAGGAGTAATTATCAGCTTAATTTTAGAATGAAATTAATGGAGTCGTTTTTTTTTTTTTTTTTTTTTTTTTTTTTTGTCTTCTTGTTTTGTATACAAGACGAGATAGTGGTGCGTGGGTCTTTTTTTGAGCAGTTGGCTTTCACCAACTAACACTTTTCTTAATTTGCTTCTTTATTTTTCACCCATGTCTATGTGGAGTGTGGACTGCAATTATTTTCTCTTGATATATAGCTTTATTAAACAAAAAAAGAAAAGAAAAAGGAATTCGTATCCAGTGCAATTAATACCGCGCGTTATACCCAAAACAATTACATCTCATTCGTCCTTTTTAACTTTCATGTATCTCGGAACTCGGAACTGACCCCCTAATCCCTACAGTAAAATATATAGAATAGACACCAAATTTTCATCTATTTATACCGCCAAAAATCCAATACGCACTGTGCACTGTGCACTGTGCAGTAAAGAAAGGAGCGACTATGATGAAAAATAAAAAAAAATGTTGTAGGCGCTGAATTACGCTTTAACACTAACACTGTTTAGAGTGGTTTGCTAATGAAAGACTATAGATATTTTTTCCGGTCCAAGAAAAATGGTATCAATCCAAAAAAATGTTTCTTTCTTCTCTATTTGTATGAGATTCTCACAGCACGTATAATCTTTATCCTTCGCGTGGGCCCTAATTCTTTAAAACATGAGTCATTAATGCGCCCGTTCCACAAACTATTGCAATAGAGAAAAAAAGCAAGAAAAATTGGTATTTAGAATAGACTTTAATTCATCACTATTTCGGTCATGTTTGATTGAATGTAAAATAGTTCAATAGTGAAAAAATATAGGTAAATGAACTATTTTCATTTTATTGGACTTGTTCGGCACAAAAAAATTGTGGCGGGATAGAGGAACAGTGAGGAATTATGATAGAATAGTAGCCGAATGTGAGTGAAATTGAATGAAATAGAGAAAAAGTGAAAATGTTGAATTATTATGGAAGTATGCAGTCAAACCCTTCTCTTTTACACTTTAACTCCTCTTTATTCCATCCCATTATTCCATGGTAGAGATGGAATTGAGAAATAGTGACTTTTTCACATGTGAGAATTAGCTCTATTTTACTCTTCCACTATTTCAAATGTGCCGAACATAATTTGAATTGTATGGAATATAAGTATCTTTCCTTTTCCACTCTTCCACTATTCCATCTATTTGTCAAACGGACCCCACTAGGAAAGACCAATTCCGCTATTCCACCATCTCGATGGAATAAGAAATTGACTCATAAAATAATACATGAGGGGTCTAGTTGTAAACAGTAAGGGTCTAACTATAAAAATTCATACTCAATTTTATTTTTCTCATTTCTCCGAATCCACTAAATTATTTTCTCGTTCGACAAAAATTATATATTTATTCGAATATATTCTCATATTTCTCTCTTGTCAAACATGCCCAATATGCTTACAAAATCTATCAATAGCTCACAACATTAAAAAAAACAATTTATGTAACCTTATTTGTATTTCAAACTGAAATTTTTTGACATAGAACCTACAAATTTTTATATTTTTAGACACAAGAGATATGATAATATTGGACAAGAAGAAAAATTATGTTCGATCTTTCTGTGGATCTAACAACTGGAGTACTCTATAATAATTTTTATATATAAAAAAAAAAAAAAAATTCTCTACGGTATTAGTCCGATCAAAGCACAATACCGGAGTCATTAGTTTTTTTTGTTTCCGAGTCGGATCAGGTCCAATTTAGATGTTAGGTTTTGTTTCGATAATCTCGAGTTTCCAGAAAAAAAGTGGTAATTGGGTTGGGTTGGATAGTTGGATAGTTGGATAGTTGGATAGTTGGATTGGAGTCGAGTTATCGAGTTAGTGGGTCAGTGGGTCCCTCTCTTACCCGGACCGGATTGAATTTGCTCTGAACACCTCGCATCAACTTGGAATTATTTAATTTTGATTCTCATTCTTACATTACATAGATGATCCAAATACTTCAAAACACACGTCATCCAATAATTTTCACCTCCAAAATTTGAGCAGTTTAGTTTAGAAATTCGAAGGAAAAGAAAAAGAAAATCGAGTATCCCACTATCCCTGACTGACTCCAAAGCTCAATTTTAGGTTAGGGGAGGGGATCAGGGGAAATGGGGAATCATCAACTTTATCTATTCGCAATTCGCAAAGCAATCGTATCGATAATTCGATATCATATATGAATATGGCTGGCGACCTGGCGTCTATTTTTATCCACTAAAAAAAAAAACAAACCACAATATAAATAGATATATGACATTTGTCACTACTCATAAATTATTAGGCCGCCCTCAAGCTCTCATCGCCATGGCAGCAGCCACTGTATCCACCGCCCGTTTGACCTCCGTGTCGGCATCTCTCCGCCGTATCCGCCTTCCTCGCACCTCCCCCTCCGCCTTCTCTCTCCGCCAGCAGCGGCGCCACTTTCACTTCACCTCCCCTTCGGCTCTTCTCAAGACCAATATCAATTTCAAGACCAAGGAGGTGGGGCAGCCTGAAACCCTAGATTACAGGGTTTTCTTCCTTGACTCATCTGAGAAACAGGTCTCCCCCTGGCACGATGTGCCATTGCACCTGGGAGATGGTGTCTTCAATTTCATCGTCGAGATCCCCAAAGAGACCAGTGCCAAAATGGAGGTCGCCACAGATGAGGCCTATACTCCCATCAAACAGGATACTAAGAAGGGCAAGCTCAGATACTACCCGTAAGACTTTCATTTTATATCTGCAATTAATTAATTAATGTTTCAGCCATTCTGTTAGAAATCAGAATCAGAATCAGAATCAGAATCAGAATCAGAATCAGAATGTCATGTCATGTCATTTTGGTGGCAGCTACAATATCAACTGGAATTATGGATTACTACCCCAAACATGGGAAGACCCTTCTCTTGCAAATCAAGAAGTTGAAGGTGCTCTTGGGGATAATGACCCAGGTCTACAATCTCTTGCCTTTTCTTTTCCATTCTATATCATTTATTCTTCCTCTCATTATAACCATACTATTATCCTATTGCATGTCATTTGGCAACTGAGACTGTGCCGACTCCAATTTTTTTTTTTTTTTTTTTTATTTCCTCAAGTAACCCTTCCTTTTCCTGTCCTGCCTTAGTTTTTCCTCACTACCAATTTGTCGCAAATTAAGCAAAATGAAAATGCATTTTCAGTTTACTGCCAGTACCGACTTAACCCTTAGTTTTTTTTTTCCCCTTCCTTTTCTCCTTTGCTTTTGATAATAGTGGATGTGGTGGAGATAGGAGACAGAAAGGCTAAGATAGGTGAGATTTTAAAGGTGAAACCCTTGGCTACTTTAGCTATGATAGACGAAGGAGAACTTGATTGGAAAATTATTGCAATCTCATTGGATGACCCCAGAGCTTCTCTTGTTAATGATGTCAACGATGTAGAGAAACATTTTCCGGTATGAAGAAACATATGTTTTTTTATGCCGGCAATTTGCAAAACAGGTTTTACATCCTCAAGACAGTGCTAGAAGCTTTAAAAAATTATCCAACAAATTCACACACCTAGAAATCAGTGGTACCTGTATCTATATTATATGTTACTGGACCTGCTCGGGTCTAATCAAATTGACTGTGTGCGGGTCTTAGTTTGTACCAGGATAGTGATGTGAGGCAGGATTCTGAATTGGTAGTTAGGGACCTGTTCAAGACCTACCCAACCTGACACCAGTGAAAACTACCGGGTTTATGTTAAAGCTAATGCAGTAATTTGGTAAAATTAAATCTGCAAGTTAGTGAAATCCTTTTATGATGCACAATATGTCTACAATCCAACTTTACATGACTTCTATACAATTCCTGCCTCCAGAGGCAGATCCATGTATTGGATTTGGATAGGGGTGGCAAGCCACCCCTATAAATTTAAAATTAGCAGTTTTACTCCTTTATATTTTATAATCCGTATAAGTATTTATACCCTTTTAGCCCCCCTTATAAACTAAAATTACACTACAATAATTTCTTCAGCCCCCCAATCTCAATTTTCTAGTTCCGCCCCTGGCCCGCCTCAAGCATTTGTCGTCAATAGTGTTTTTAAATAGCAGTTCCTTCGAAGGAGTTAGGAATATTTGATTACAATGTTTCATTCTAAATATTTGTTCTAAGTACGCTTTACCCACTTCAATTATAAGGATATGGAATACGATTTTTTTTTTTTTTTTCAGAAAATGCAAGGTATTGTATTTTTAATAGCTCATTGAATATTGAAGTTGATTTGCTTTATCTACCTCATTCATACTGCTTCTAGTAAGAATATTCTTTTTCTTTCAACGGAAAGAAAGAAATAACTTGGTTCACGACCAGAACTTGGACCTACCTGACTTGACTATCCAGGGGTTTGGGTATGGTTGTGGATTCAATCCATCTGACTTGAAAGGATTGTACTATCGACACCAGACATGACCCAGTATGAGAAAAGTAAGTATGGTTCTAATACCAGCATCATAGAGACTTTTGTTAATCAATATCCTATGATAGCCTGGTAGGAACCTGGAAAAGTTCTCTTAATTGTTATCTTTTAGTTTGGACGCTTGATCCTGGCTTATATGTTAAAATGTTGTTCTATGATAAAACTATTATCCTTTCAAAATCTGTTAAGTTATGTTGTATAATTAGTGCATATGTTTATTGTTTAGGGAACTCTTACAGCAATAAGAGACTGGTTCAGAGATTACAAGATTCCTGATGGAAAGCCAGCTAACCAATTTGGTCTCGGGAACAAGGCTGCTAGCAAGGTCATTTATTGTTTCTTTTTAGAATCTTTCAATTTTTTTGTATTTTAATATTTTGCAACACCCCCCACCATTTATAGGCATTTGCTAGAAGCACCGCAGAGCATTTGCTATCAAAAGAAAGTCCAATTATCACACGATCACTTGTTAGGTCTCAAAAAAAAAAAAAACCTGACTACTTTGCATGGAAAACAATTTTCTCATCTGATTGAATTCATCTCTCTAATACATATTTGGGACCTCTATTCTCTGTCTGATTTTTTTATTCTGGAAAGGTAATTTTTCTGGAACACACCATGAGAAGAAAACTTTTGAAGGTGTCAGTTTGTCAGAGGTGCAGAAAAGCATAATTCTAGAGACCTATATTTTATTAAATAGTTCCTGCCTTGTCACAAATGAAAATTCTTTGGGTATTTGGGTAAATACTGTCCCTTGGTACTATGCATAGAGCATCAGCATATATTGTCCCAATAGGAACTGGTGAAGTGTCCTGTTACTACATTTCAGTCCTAATTGAAGTGACTAATACTAGGATGTGTTGTTTATCATCCTTACCTATCCTAGGCTGCCTGGTACATGTGCAGTACTATAGTAGCAATAATGTATGGAGTAAAGCTATTAGAACTTTTGCTTACCAAGATGATTGACGAGCTTAACTTCAAAAACAATTGATCGACTTCAAGCAATGAATTGAAATCGTTGAAAGTTGAAACCAATTTATGTCATGAGTGATACATTTACATTTTAAATTTATTGAGTTTCAAATTCATCTAGTATAAAGTCAAACAACCAAAAGAAATGGTCTATAAGTTTGTTTCAATACATTCATATTTCATATTCCTTTTTACCGGTTGACTTTGTACTACATAAAATTGAAAATTAACCAATTTAGCATATTGACACATCAGTACATCACTCATGAAATAGATTGGTTTCGACAGTTTGGATTCGTCATTTGAAATTGATCGAATAGGTTTTGAAGCACCTTGGTAATCTTGAGCTTATACTAGCCTTACTCGTATGCTACGGTACTAGAGTTTAATGCCTTTTCAGCCTTTAATATAGATTTTTGGTATTGATGCCCTTTCGAAAGGTAACTTTCAGAGGTTAACTAAACCGCCAGCTTTAACGTGGTCATAAAACTCAGACTATACTCGACTCTAATTTTTGCTAAGGTAGATAATGTTCATTTTTAAATAAATTTTTTACAAGGTCTCAATTAAATTGTCTGAAAAGTGGAAGAAATATTGTTATTTTGTTAACATGTGATTTTCTTGTTGCGGAAAACATGATTCGCAGCACTTCACACCTGATCATTTCCTTGTAATTTTAATAGATACTTTGTAATTGATGTCTCAAGCATAAAACTTATCTTTACAAAGTCAGCCAATTGGCCACTTCTGTTAAGGTATCTAATTTGTTATTTATTTGTTTCTTAATTTTCATTTAATAGGATTATGCTTTGAAGGTGATAAAGGAGACAAACGAGTCATGGGAAAAACTTATGAAAAGATCTGTTCCATCTGGAGAACTGAGCTTAGCCTAAAAAAGCACCTGAAAGGGCATTTTTCTTGTGGGCATTTTTTGTTAGGCATTCAATAAATTATGATATGACTAGTGGATATTTAATTCTAAAGACGAGAGCTTTCATAAATAGTTGCTATATGGCAATATTTTGGAGGCATTATTTGGACATTAGAGTATGTTTTCAACTCGTTAAACCCGTATACTTTGAGAATAATAATATTTTGTTCCCCAATCTCAGTACTGCTGTGGTCTTTACTACAGAAATGCAAAGTATAAAGGCATCACTTGGATCTGGTCTCTGTGTGTGTGTGTGTGTGTGTGTGTGTGTTTTTTTTTTTTTGAGTGAAAGCCCTTGGGCATGCATTGATCTTAATAGAAAAATTCTTACATTACATGATAGTATGGTTCCAAGTTCCAACCAAGTACCAACTAGGCTAAAAGATAAAAGAACAAAAACTAAAAACAACAAGGAAATAAAACATTGCTAGAAACTGGAGTTAAGCCTGTTCTGTATTTATTGGAAAGGAATCTGGCCCAATTTGGAACAGCTTAAGCTATTCGAAATTCTGAAAGAGATATTAAGAAAGGGAAATGCATCATCCCTTGAGCATTTATTTTAATGTTCATTTTTAAATACGTCCCCATGTTTTTTTTTTTTAACAGAATACAATACAATACAATACTTTAATTGTTTTTAACAGCAGATAAATAAATAAAAAAAAAAATGATTTGATGACCGTATTTTTAACGTTAAACGAGTTTCTTTTAATGCAAATACTGTTCTTTGTAAAACATTTAACTACTTTATTTGGACATTTCTTTGGTTTGTTCAATACTTTAAAAGGGCTCCAATCTCCCATAGTACGGTGCAATCTGCGCTATACATAATACCATAGCTAGCTTCAGTCATCTATTAAAATGAAGTAGAAATGTTAAAAACCTAGTTAAGTATTTACAAGATGCTCGTTCAATATTATTTATTAAAAATACGTAGTCATACAAATACAATCATATTTATTTAGCATTAAAATGAATTATTTAAGTATAATTTAAAAGTAGAGTCAACAAATCGTGAAGATCGAATAAGACGGGCCGGGGAAAAGAAAAATGCGACAGACCATTTTGAGAAATATGAACTTGTATAGGGTAGATCCGTGAAATTTTGGGGAAAAAAAGGTTTGGCTAAATACTAGAAACCCTAAGCCGTGGCCTCTTTTTTGGGACTTCCTTCGCGTGAAACTCCCACGGTCGGCGGCACCTCGCATCGCATCGAGCTAAGCTAGGGCTAGGGTTAGGGTTAGGGTTTCTTCAAGGTTAGTCATCTTATCATCCTCAAGTTTCTTTTCATGGCTTCGCATTCATGCTGCTCAACTTATCCATTCTACAGCTATTCTAGCTTTCCCCTCTCTCTCTCTCTCTGTCTGTCTGTCTGTTTCTTTCTAACTTTGGGATCTTGACAAAAATTCGCATAAACTTCCTTCTTTTGTTCATTTCTTTCACTAATACCAAATCTTTGCTACGGAATTTACTGCTGGTTTTAAGCTACGAAATTTAGGGTTTCTCATACCTTTCAATAGATTTAGCGGAATGAAATCTTGGCTATCAGTTTTACTTCAAATTTTCGCGGATTTATAATTTCAGCCATACTTTTGTTAACAGCCCTCAATCTCAATTTAGGTTATGTTATCTTCTTCATAAAAGAGGTCAGGGTAAACTTTTATCTTTTATCCTTTTTAATTGAAGTAAAACATATGTGAAGGTGTCTCCTTCCAGTCTAGCTTTGCTAGGTTTTATTGAAATTTAAATAGTAGGATATATTTCCTTACTTACTAGGTATTAACCTGAAAAATTTGAAGTCTCCAATGGCTTTTGTGAAATATCCAGGAAAATTTTAATGGAATCTTGCAAATTTTTTTAATTGACAGTAATCGTAGGTACATGTCAATTACATTACATTATTTTTAGTGTTGTGTTGTGTTGTGTTGTTTCATTTCAGGCATCATTACTGAATAAATAACCCTGGTACTTTTGGAAGCACAACAGCTCAAGTTAATCTGATAAGAAGAGATATTAGAAGAGGAGAAAGTCGCAGCTAAAGGTCAGCATCTGTTATGGCGCCACATGGCGACCAGTCGTACCTCAGCAGCACAACAGATCATAGCCCATACCGGCATGAGGAGATAGGCCAGACTGGTCCATCCTGGTACTACAGCCGGAAGGAGATAGAAGAGAATTCTCCTTCCAGAGGAGACGGTATTGATCTGAAGAAAGAGACATATCTACGCAAGTCTTACTGCACCTTCTTGCAAGATCTTGGCATGCGACTTAAAGTGTAAGTCGTATAGCGTGACATCAAGGTCTCTTTACCCCTTAACCAGTATAGTTTATTTGATATTGGCTGTTGTGTTCAAGCAGTACAATAATTGCTGGCTGTTAGTTGTGAATATGAGTTGTGGGTAGTATTGCAATACTGTAAAACATTTGTTCTTTTGGGAAATAAAAAAAGAAAAATTAGAACTATTTTGTCCAGCAAAAATCTTAACCACAAAAACACCAGCAAAGGCCGCAACAAGTCAAGGAGGTCTAGTGAGCTAGAAAGTTATTCCCATATATTGATCTTATTAGGTATACAAAGAGCTTTTGGCAGTGAAATTTTTATACTGTTTTTGATGCCTATTAGAAAATTGAAAGAACCATTTTCTTTGCTCTGTTTTTAATAATTTTTTTGTGATGTGTAGGCCCCAAGTGACAATAGCAACAGCCATAGTGTTTTCCCATCGCTTCTTCCTTCGTCAATCGCATGCCAAGAATGATAGACGAGTATGTCTTCTCATGTTATTTTTTTTTTTTTTTTTTTATAATTTCATATGCCATATTGTGTTGGTTGCACTCTGCTGTTTGAAGTTCATTGGTTGTTGTGTTTCTTTGCTGGTGTTGGCATATTTGTTTTCATTAATTCTTCTGCTTATGTGAGGTTAGTGCTCATCTTCAAATTATTTTCTGTCGTATCTTTCTGGAAATACTGATTTTGGTTGAACATCAAAACTTTTTCATACATAAGGCTCAATTTTTATTACAGAAAGGCCCTTTGTATGTGGTATAACAACGCATGGATGTTGTGGAATGTCCATATTTTGTTCCGATCACACTTCTTTTTTTATTACCTGCCATTTGTTTTAATCTTTCTGCTTCTCCATTATTGTTGGTAAGAGAATAAATATCAGTAAATAATGGAGAAGTGGAATAGAGAGAAGAATGGGGAGAAGACTGTTCTCCTGTTGAGTTCTAGTCTTCCACATTCTGTGCTATACTGTTTTAGATTTCATCTTATCTGTGTCTTATCCTTGATTATTTTTACAAAGTTGTGAATCTTGTAATAGGTTGATTGTTATTTTTTGGATGATGATTCAAGATTTCCTATTTTGTTATTAAATTCAAGTCAAGGTTTTCTATATTGTTTATACAGTAAAGAGAAAGCAATGATGGTTTGAGATATTGGAGAAAGTTTTTGAGATATCGAGAGCACTTATACGACTGATGAAAGTTTTTGTATCATTGTTATTATTTATGTGTCAATTTTCTTTTTTGGTACAGACAATAGCAACTGTGTGCATGTTTCTTGCTGGGAAAGTGGAGGAGACTCCAAGGCCGTTGAAGGATGTTATTCTTGTCTCCTACGAGATCATCAACAAGAAAGATGCTGATGCGGTGCAGCGAATCAAACAACGGGTAAAGCAATTAGGCATTATTATTATTCATTTGGTTTCTGCTCCTTTAACGTCTGAACAATTCTGCTTTCGCCAACCGTGGAAATGGCAATCGGGTGGGTTCGGTCGTTTCTGTTTGGGTCATTTTCAGGTCATAAAACATTTAGGTTGGCATACCGGTCAATTGGGTTCCAGTTATTTTGGGTTCCGGTCATTGGAGTCCAAGTTATCTCAGGTAATGGGTCACTTTGTGTTTTGGCTGTTTCAAATCTTAGGTTATTCAGGTTTTCAGCTGTATATTGGGTCAATTGGATCCGAGACCTTGGTTTTATGTTTTGGTTCAGCCCTGGTCTGGGTTAGTTTGGGTTCAGGTCTAGTTGGGTTACATGCACAGATTGTTCCGGTTCGGGTTGGGTCTGGGGTTGTTGTCTTAAGAAAGACATTCCTTGCCAGGCCAGTGCTTGCTATCTCTGGCTGGCTGGTGTGTTCTTTAGTTTATCTAAAGAATACGAGTTGTGGTTTAATGACAGATTTACATGAAACCCAAAATTGTATATACTGGCTGCAAATGCAAGAACATTTGAAATTGTGTGAAGATAGTGTAGTGGTTGCTGCATTTTACTCTACAAAGAAACCTAAAATGTTTTGCATCTTTATTCTGATTATTATTTGTCTATATTTATCTTTTCTGTTTTCTTCTAAATGAAAGTTAAATTCTTGGATACAGCTTGATTCTAAGAGTTCTGATGTATGCATGCATTTCAAATTTTTTAATTCTAGAAAAAAATTGTGACATTGTCGTATGGGGAACTTGAGCAATCTCAATCTCTTTTGATTTGGACATTAAGCCCCATATACATTGACTAAGCTATATACAGAGTTGGTTCAAGATCATCATTTTAAACATAATTTTTATGGGAAATAATTTCTACTTGGTTCTGGTCTTCATTTGAAAAAGATGTTCCATTTTATTTTTATGACAATTCCTTGTTACCTTTTTTTAAATTCTTGCTGTGGTAAAGTTTATTCTGATCATTTAACAATGTCAGGTTTATGGTTTTTTCTTGACAGGCAATTATTTTTATTATAATTTCCATCAACAAAGTCTTGGAATTTTTTATTGTACTAGTCATTAGCAATAGTGGAATTTGCTGTTCCTTACTGGTCTAAACTTAAAAAGCACTTTGCAATGATACTTTTACAAAATATGCTCTTTGATTTTTGTTCACATTTGGTCAGTAAATGAGTTTGTTCAGCCCCTGTTTTTTCCCAAGTTGGTGAAGATTTACTTGTCTTCTTCTTATGAAGTCTATCTACTACAATGTAAAATATGTTGCTAGGCCTTGTGATTGGGTGGTGCTGTAGGCACTGGGTTCCAACCTAAGTGTGCACCTCCCTATTATCTCATTAAATGGCTTTATTTGTCTTGGATTTTATACCCTTGCATTTGTTTGCCAAAAGTGATCTGAAAGAGTTTTGATCAGTTAAAAGGTACTAGAGAGCTGGAAATGATGTCTGACGAGTGATTATTTACGTTGTTAGTTAGGTAGTGGTTGTTCCAACCCCTTCATGTTATCTGACCACGTATGCAAGTTCACTATATTTGTTGGTGATGTTTTATGCATGCCAGTGAACATTTATACTAAAATGGAACAACAGAGGTCTATGAACAAATTGTCTTTCTGTTATCAATTTACTATTTAGGAAATGTATGAAGGTTGCCAGAACTTCCTTTTGATGGAGAAATTGTCTTTTTTTATTTATTTATTCAGGAAGTTTATGAACAACAGAAGGAGTTAATATTAATAGGCGAAAGACTTGTGCTGGCTACTTTAGCTTTTGATCTTAATGTCCATCACCCATACAAGCCGCTTGTGGAGGCGATAAAGAAATTCCATGTTGCCCAAAATGCCCTTGCACAGGTTGCCTGGAATTTCGTCAATGATGGGTACGGTACAATTACCAAAATAAAAAGATACAAACTGCATGTAGTACCATTAGTTGGAATTTAAAGGGGGTAATGGTAATGGAACAGGCTAAGAACGTCGCTGTGCTTACAGTTCAAACCACACCACATAGCGGCGGGTGCCATTTTCTTGGCGGCCAAGTTTCTGAAAGTAAAGCTCCCTTCTGATGGAGATAAGGTTTGGTGGCAGGAATTTGATGTCACCCCCCGCCAGCTAGAAGGTTTGTGTGTGAAAATTCGTTTTGACCCCTGCATAAATTCACACTTTCAAATTTATTGTACTGTCGACAAACCCCATACCAACACCCACCCTCTACCACATGGTGTACACCCATGCACAAATCATGAGACACTGAAACTTTGTTCATTTGGAGGAAGTTTGAAGTAGCAAATAGGAGAAAACAGCTGAAATATTTGAAGTCTGTAGTTCTTTCTGTAGAAAAATGGAGATTTTGGTTTATTGCACTATCTGTTGGTTTTTTTAATCAATTAACCAGAATTAGCTTGATCTGGGTTTTCATATCTGGTCTGGTATACAATTCTTTAAGCAATATATATCTTAAATTAAGATAGCAAAGACATGGTTTAATGAGAAAGGAATGAAAAATTGAATTAGTTTATGGTGTGTTTGGTCATATCTAACATCAATTATTTTCCATGGATATAATTTTTATTTTAAAAAAAATGACAGAGGTTAGCAATCAGATGCTGGAGCTATATGAGCAGAACCGTATAGCCCCTCTTTCCCAAGGTGAAGCCACTGCCAACGAAGAGGCCGAGGGCAGCTCTGCCAGCCACCAGCCTCGCACTCCGGTTAAAGCACCTCCGTCTGAAAGTGGGGACCCATCATCAGCCTCTCACCACCACCATCCAAGCAGCAATGGCCACCCCACACCACCAACAGTGCGACACCACTCTTCCTTGAATGGGCCCCACCACAGCAAGCCTGATGAACAGCAGCTGCAACAAGACAACCATGCCGGGCCGACCTCTGATGGTGGCCCATCTAGGGTTGCTTCGTCACCGATGGTCTCAGATGCCATGAAGAAAGTCAACACTGACAAGGTCAAGGCACTGGTGGAGAAAAGGCGCAAATCAAAGCTAGATAACTCCAGAAAGGTTGATGTGTTTGATGAAGACGACCTTATAGAGAGAGAACTGGAACATGGTGTCGAGCTTGCTATTTCTAATAAGAAGGGACATAGTGGTGGCCATGTGGAAAATACAAAAAATGGTTACCATGGAAATGACAAGGGGGAGGAAGGGGAGCTGTCTATAGATGGTGAGTTGCACTCACCTGAGGCTGGGACCCGCAAGAAGAGACCCGCTAGCCCGGGTGGGACTGGCAAGGGTTATGGGAATTCCTTGAATGATGTACGGGTAAAAAGGTTCAAATATGAGAGCCATGTCTAATTTTTGGTTAGAGGTAGATTTAGCTGTCTTTATATATACTTCAATTATGTCAGGAAGAGAGTTAAACCTATGCTTGTAAAACATGGGACCCCTCTTAACTGTGTTTATTGTTACTTGGTTTTTGTGGGAAAAAAAAGGATAAAAGAAAAAAATGCGCAAAAGGAAAAGAAAAAAAAAATATATTAGAGGAGATGATATTGAGGTATTAAGTTATTCTGCTACTGTGGATAATATTAGGATGACCCTCAATCTTGCTTTTACTTTTCTTTCCATTGTCCAGGAGGTGGCTTCTTCCTTCAATAACACTAGTAGAAGCAAATCATAATATTTAGACCTACCTGTTAAATTTGTCTCTTTTCAGTGATAATAGTTTACAAATCATTTACGTTTGCGTGCAAATAGTTTATTAATCTTGATGGTCAATTGGTTTATTTATTTCGTATTTTTATGTCGTGATCTGTGGACACGTAATTTGGTCAATTTGAGGGAACACAAGGAAAAACGATACAGTTGATATCTGTATGTGATATTTAGTTCTTAAACTTTGCTGTAGTTCTGATATAAAATTCTTCAGATCCAATAGCTGGAGCATTTGGCAATATAACTTGACAAGAATTGTCATTTGAACTTTACTGTTTGTAATGAATTGGTCGCTCAATCGTAATTTGTTCTTCACTAACCACTAAACTTTGTATTTGTATTTGTATTTGTTCTGATTAAATCATTATGTCATTTTTTCAGTTAAAAAACTAACAAAAGACAACATGAATTTCAGCTTTAAACTTTGTATTTGTTCCGATCAAATTATTTAGTCATTTTTTTTCCGTTAAAAAAATGAACTTACGAAAGACAACATAAATTCCAAATCATCGCGTTTGATACTTTGTTTACATTTGTTGGAGACATCAACTATTTCTCTCATCCGTCAACCGTTGTGGTTGAGGGATTTTTAGAATTGCGAAATATCTATATATGACATGGAACCAGTTTGGTGAAAGTAATAGATATGTTTGTGTGGGGGTAGTACATGCAGTAAATTAAAAGATGGTTATTTATGATGGAAAACAACGTGGCAGGAACTAGTTATTTTTATATCCAATAAGATAAATTGAATAGAGAAAATATTTTTGTCCATTAAGTTTTGTTCACCATTTGTCTACAGCACTATTCACCAACAGACTTCTAACGACGCTTTCAAACTATCTTATTTAATAACTTTTCGATCTCTTTATTTCTCCTTTCTTTTTTCTCTTCTCAATTTTTTCAATCAATCTCCTCTTTCATCAAATTCTCTGCTCTGATAAATCTACATCTCTTTTCTTTTGTTCATCAAAATTTATCTTCTGATATGATAATAAGAGAAATCAAATCCAATGAACTCTCTCTCTTTTCGTTTTGTTCTCTTCTAATCTACACTTGTACCTTCGCGTGTAACAAAATTATTAAAAACTCGAATCGAATTTGGAGAATCGATTCCAGGCGCGCAGCGAAAAAGGAGCGACTGGTCTCCGCTAATCCTGTGGAAGGTGAGCGATATTACTTGCATTCTCGTTAATCCGCTAATCCTGTGGAAGGTGAGCGACTGGTCTCCACTAATCCGCTAATCCTGTGGAAGGTGCGCAAAATTGCAGTATTTCCTGTTGATAAAAGGAAAATTTTGGAGTCTAGTAGTTGGTGACAATGTGAGGGGATTTGTTCTTCAGGTCAACAGTAAAAATAATGCATTTAGATTGAAAAAATATATATAATTTGCTGAATTCATATTAGATTACTATATATTGAATATGGTTTTGTATTTGAATCATGCATCAAGCAATGAAATGGCTATTTCCAAATGCAAGAACATGTACTATTTTTTTTTACAGTATTTCCTTGTTAATTTTACAGTATTCATCTTGTTATTTTACATTATTCATCTTGTGGAAATCTGGAAGAAAGAGATGATAGAGAGGTGATATGGAATATTGATCTGTTAATTTTATAGTATTGCCCCGTTAATTTTACAGTATTCATATTGTTATTTTATAGTATTCATCTTGTGAAAATCTGGAGAAAAGAGATGATAGAAAGGCGATATGGAGTATTGATTTGTTAATTTTACAGTATTTATCTTGTAATTTTACAGTATTCATATTGTAATTTTACAGTATTCATCTTGTGAAAATCTGAAAGAAAAAAATGATAGAAATACTTCTTACTCATCCGAACAATATTCAATTGAAAATTCTACTGTATACAAGATTCAATTTTACAGTTCTGCTGATTCAATTTTACAGTATACAAGATTCAATTGTAAATTTTACTGTGTAGAAGATTCAATTTTACAGTATACAAGATTCAATTTTACAGTATACAATATTCAATTTTACAGTATACAAGATTCAACCCAGTGCTAATAACCGCTAATAACTAACTCTAATTGCCAATAACTTCCTATAACTGTAATTTCCGAAAGTACAGTTTGAAAGTACATTTATTTTGTCCTGTTGTGCAAGTTGCAATTTTTTTCTAACTATCATGTGACAACTACAAATAGTTGCTGGATGTTTTGTGATTAAGTGATATATTTTATGTAATATATTGTATAATTATACAGCATGTAGAAGTAATTTTACAGTATTCGTGCAAGTCAAAGCTATGGACAAATGATAGACAAAAAGCTGTGGACAATTAAACGCCTCCGTTGAATAAGCGGAGAAGGAACGTTATTACTCTCTGAGTATGAACAAATTAAATGTGATATTTTGTTCGGCCTCAACTCAACTCGGTAGAGGGCCTAGAGGCGAACTAATCTAATCTAAAACAAAAGTCCATTTATACTAACTAATCTAATCTAAAACAAAAGTCTCTTCACTGACTCAGCTGCATGCCTGGCTCATCATGTCAGCGAAATCTGTGCCAGCACCAGCACGACTGGCCACTGGGGCTCTGATACTATACCCCAAATCTAATCTTTGATTCTTTTTTTGTACCTGTATGAGTATCTCATCTGTGCGGTGCAGCATTAAATTAATTAATTACTATTCTATTCTCACTTTTCACTATTCTTAGGCTATTTTCTTAACTTAGGAATTGAATCAACCTAGTTTTTAGTGGGACCCCCTCTTGTTTTTTTTTCTGGTAAATTGAGACTTGTTGACTTGGACAGTTGGACTCGTCACGTCACTTGTGCGAAGAAAGACCAACCCACAATTATATTGACCTGGTCACACTTTAATTAATTAGTGTATTTTTTTTTAATTTGTTTCCCGAAGTTGCCAGATTGCAGTCCACATTTTCATTTCCCATGTGCAGCATTTTCATACGTTTCTCCCACATTTCTTTCGGAAGAAAAAGGGTGTAATAGTAATAGTAATAGTAATGCTAGTAGCTAGTATTGTATTTGTGTGTAGTGTAGTGTAGTGTAGGTGTTTGACCAAGTGGAAAATGACCTTTCTCACATTTCATGGAAATACATTCCAATTCCATGTGAATATGAGATACCTTTCTCTTTCTCATGCGTAGAGACCGAATCCTCTGCTCTCCGGGGGGCAGGAAATTTCTGCTCTCAGAGTCTCTGCGGGTGAAACTCATTTAAAAACAGTAACAAAAAGTTAAATCCTAAACAGTAATCGGTCCCACCCCGGTCTTACTCCACAGAGACTCTGGAGACAGAGAATTTTGTTTCTCACGCGTAAATCCTTGTTAGTTTTTACCAACTCCAACCTACCTTCCCCTTTTCCACTTCTATTCAAAGTTGCAAATTGGGACTGGACCTTCACCTTCAGCCTCCAGCCTCCAACCTTAACTGAGGAGTGCGTTTCCTCTCAGACCAAACAGACAACAACAACAAAGAAAAAAAAAAAAAAGATAAGAAAAAGTAATACTCAGCTGGGCCGTGGGCCATTAGCTATTCCATAATTTCCATTAGCTGAACTTATATATATATATATATATAGGATTTGATAAATATGCTATGGGTAGCTAAGAGGCCTCCCGTATTACGGCTCAATATTTGACTTTTCAAAATTTTAATAGTCGATTCAAACCGTTCATCTTGTTCTCCATATTAATATGTATTTGGAGACCAAATTTTACATTTTTTGGAAATTTTTTACTATTTTTTTAGATTTATTGAATATTGCTGTTTTTTATGGTCCAGATTTGTCTGAAAAACAGCGATTTTCAATAAATCTAAAAAAATAGTAAAAATTTTTCAAAAAATGTAAAATTTGGTCTCCAAGCACATATTAATATGGAGAACAAGATGAACGGTTCAGATCGACCGTTAGAATTTTGAAAAGTCCAATATTGAGCCGTAGCACGGGAGATCTCTTAGCTACCCATAGCACCGTAGCCAAGTCCTATATATATATATATATTTTTTTTTTTGAAATAGAACACTTAATTTATTCATTCCAATCAAATTGATGCTTTCATTATATCGTCTTTTGACCTTTAATATAATATGGCGGTAAACATTTACTATTTTATATTGCTTAGAACGACTAAAATAACATAAAGTTCTGCTCCATTACCTGTTTTGGATTTGAAATTAAGATAATTATAACGTATGTGCCTTCATTTTTAATTTTGTAAAAAAATATTACTTAAAATTAAAAAATTAAATATTATAATAACCTGTTGCACACGAATATAATATATAGTACTAGTATCGTGCCCGTGCGTTGCAACGGAAACATATTATAAGATTGAATATAATATGAAGAGACTTTTTTATTTGACATTCACATAAAATAAAAAATAAAAATAAAAAAAATTTATAAAAAATGAAAATCCAAATAATAAATAACAATAAAAGAAACAACAACAAATGAAAAAAAAATCAAATATAACATGATTTTTTTTTTAAATATCATTGCGATTCAATATCTAATTTTCTCTACAAGCGAGACAGGTCATTAAACAATTTAGAGAAGATATGTAAAGAAACAAATTTGAAAAATATATAATTAAATGATTCAAATAAGGATTTTCTCTACATATATATTATTCATGAAAATTATTTTAACAGTAGAAATTTATGTACATATCATTTATGTACACGAAAGTTCTAGATATTATTCATTTTCTCTTCATATTAGAAAGATTTATTACTTTTGTTAGCATAAGATCTGATATTCATCTATTCACAAAAATACAATAGCCATAAACAAAATACGAAAAAATATGATTGTTTCCATTTTTATTATTAAAACTATTGAGGAAGAGAAGAAATGAAGGAATCAAATCCTCTGCCTATTGATGGGCAGAATTTTCCTGCCATCTATGAAAACTAACCAATCCTGGTCTGCCACGTTTCATACCTCTCAATGATAGTTTTTACAATAATTAAATACTTGGTCCGTCATTAATATTTCTAAACATAGAAAAATTGACTCAGTCAACAAAAATAGAAAAAAAAAATCCAGTTTGTCTTTATAAAATCTCCATTATTATATTATGATACCACAAGTAAAATAAATTTATAACAAATTAGCATAAGATTTTTTTCTATGAAAAAAAATGTAAGTTGTATAAAAGAGAGTTCCAATATAATAAATTTTACGTCAATTTGAGTTATAAATTTTCAAATATAAATGAAAAAGTAAACTTTGCACATTTTATAGCACAAAAATTTGCCAGAGAATTTTGAATTTTAAAATTATTATTAAATAATATAGGAAAATTGATTGAGTACATTAGATTTTTAAAGATTTAGAAGGCTCTCACTTAGTGGTTTGAATTAAAACTTTTGAACCAAGGTAGTAATTCAGATTCAAACTTTGAAACCGAATTAGTGGTTCTAACTTAAACTTTTGACCAAAACTACTAACTCAATTCCAAAATTTAAATCCAAGTTACCCACTCAACGCTTGCTATGCTATAAAAAAATTCACGTACCAAATCTATATTCTTATATTATTTGATAATAATTTCTAAAAATAAAAAATTCTCTATAATACTACGACATTTTGTAGCAATTTTTTTTGTTTATATTTGAATTTTTTTAACCCAAATTGCACATTAAATTTGTTATATTGAAACTCTCTTCTGAATAACTTTACATAAAGAATACCTTATGATAGTCTTATTATTAATTTTTTATATTCATTTATATTCATTGCAATGATTATTCTTTAGATAAATTGTGGTATTATTTATTATTTCATAAAAAGACATTGGATTGTATTTTTCTATCTTTGTACATTATGTGAGTTAATTTTTCTGCATTTAAAAAACTTTCTATATAAGTTTGTCTACACATATTAATGACAATTGATTATTCAATTTTTATGAAATGAAATGAAATGGAGAAAATGCAGAAATAAGGAAATAATTTAATTGGTAGAATAAAAGATAGTTGTAAGGAGAAATAAGGAAACAAATTGTTAATGATTTATTCAATTTTATTGTGATAAACCATGTAGCAATCTGCGTGGCGAGCATATTTTTAGCTAAATTTAAACTTCTACACATAAAATAGATATATATAATCAAAATAAGACAGATTATGTGATTGGAGGGTTGATATTCAATTGAAAAAATTATCTTTCAATCTCAGTCGTTGGAAGATCAGGACAACTACGTACATAATATAAGAATGGAGATATTATAATTATATCACAACAGAAGTTTTCTTTTTAATTTTTATACATATATCGTATCCGTCAGCATGCATGTAATAATGCGTAAATAGCCTTTACCCGTTTTTTGATTTTTTTTCTTGAATTAAAAAAATGAAGTTTTTAAGTTTAAATTATTTATAATAATTTTTTTGATGGAATTTGGAAAGTGTGATATTTCACACTGATGCCTTGGAACCTTTTGTTTAAAGACAACCAAAACACTTTTCTTAAGCGTATTCCGTCTTATCGTACAAGATAGAATCGCAATCAAGATAATCCGGGATTGATGCTCCTTAGGCACACCATGAAAGCAACTAACGATAACTCCGTAATATCCAGCATAGATCAGAATTTGATTAATTGGAATAAAATGAAAATAGAGGATTAACCAAAAGACTTTCTGTGGGAGTAAATCAAAGAAAAGGTTTTTACTCATTTTCATATATTTCTCAGATACTACTTTAACATAGATAAGGGATACACCATTTATAATATTCAAACAATGACTGGTGCGTTAATTAAGACATTAAAAATGTGATTAATGAGATCAATTGAAGGTGAGCTCAAGTAACGCCTTTTTGGCTTAATGGCTTTTATAACCATTCAGAGAAAACAAACGGAATTCAAATTTATTAGACAAGAGATTTACATTTTAATCTCTTGAATTTGTAAATATTACAAATGGATATTTTAATTAAATATAATATACTGAGTTGGAATTTTGAGTTTTCAAATAAAGTTCCAACAATCCCCCATAAAACTCAAAATTTAAGAATATCAAATGGAATATTATATAGAAACAAATTGCTGGATATTAATATTGTGCATCGATAAAGTAGTTTATAAACTTTGAACTTCATCTAGTATTGATAGCTTTAGTTTGGAGAAAACAGAATGCACTATGTCTTGAACTTGTTTCTTTTATCCAAAATTCAACCACCACACACAATATGGAGCTTCTCGTTGTAGTGCGTGCATTAATGGCCTTATGCAAGTCTTAGATTTTTCATGAGAATCTTAAAGGCTTACCCATATCTCGCACCGCGGCCATTACAGACACTCTCATATAGGTGAGTTACCTACCAAGGATATGTACAGATTCATATCCTGCAGAAATTACCGCCTCGGTCCTCATTAAAAGCTAAATTGCTCATCCTATCATCTACATATAGCACACTCACCATAGGGATGGAGTTGGAGTCAATGCTCTTTAAAAGTGTGCGCTCTTTTGATCAACTTATGGGATTGTTATTACCCATTGAATCTCTATCAAGGGATTGCCTATCAAAGATTGAGTTGCCACCGTAAGAAGACCCATTAGGGCTAACACCTATCCCCCTCGATGAAATTTATTTTCATATCAATGAATAATTATTTGTTGCTAGGGTTTGTAAGATTTTTTTCTTTACTTCATTTATCTGTGATTAATAATAATCTTCATGAATTAATTATTTATAACATCATAGCATCATGCTACATGAATCAATCACATATATCATTATTCATACGTAATATCATGCCATTTAATATTTCAATTAGTATTTAAATCCTGCATTTTCTGTTTTAATGAGATAATAAGAATTATATTTTCTAATAGTTCCTTTTTTTTTAATGAAATGTTAAGGATATGCATATTTAATGCATCCAAATTATTATTAATTGTCATTGACAATTTAATTAATACAACGATTAATTGGCCAGTAAATAATTAGATGTATTTATTTTATTTTTATTTTATTTTATATTTTTTTTACACCTGCACAATTTCATATATGAGATACTAAATAGTGTCTTATTAATCATTTTCACTAGAGTGTAAAAATTATTCATCTTAAAATCCTCAAATCAATATAAGTTATTATGATCAGTAACAGAATTCAATTAATAAAATTGATTATAATAATTGTCTGATTTTCTTATTTATACCCCCACATTTCGTTTTTTTATTATTTTCTATTCACTAAATAATTCATATCACATAATTAGAATCGGTGTATATATATCAAGCAGATTCTGATGCAAATATATAACACGAGCTAGTAAATCTTCCAATGAATAGAATTATAAATTAATTCCAAATTAATGAGGGTATCTCTTGAATGAAACTATATGTTCAAATATTTAACGAATCAATTGTAACATATTATTCTATTTAATTTTTCTCTGAATCATCAATAGAATAGTCAAGATAGTTATACATGATTTATAATTACTAAGGCAGTTATAAGATCATTTATTAGTTAGCCTTTCAGTTTTGTTGGCTGTAACAATTAATTATATCATTCGATTATAATAATTCATTACATCATTCGGTTATATATAAGACTAAGTGATCATGCAGCAATTAAGGGTTAACATTAATGTTATGGTAATTTCCACCGATGACTCTAGACATTTATTTGCTAGTGACCCTCAATTTATTTTATATTACAAATAAGTTCATTATTAAATATTTACCATAATTGTATGTCTAATTGCTTGATTTAAAATGCATGCAATCAGATTTAGATAGTAAACATTTATAATGTCTAGTAAGGAATAAGATTTTAATTGAGGTTATTATTAATTAAGGTCAAATAATAAGATCAAATTCAGGAAAACTTTTTATTTTCTTTCCTGTAATACCAAATAAGAAAAGATGACAAATAAAGTCTCGTCAATTAATTTTCTTCAACGGTAAAGATTGAAGAAACAAAATATATGGAAATATAATAAATGTTCCAAATTATATTTATCAAATTCTGGATTTATAGATCAACGATTTAAGCATCGTTATTATCTAAATTATAAGGTACTAGTATAGTGCCCGTGCGTTGCAACAGAGACATATTATAAGATTTAATAGAATATGAATAGACTTTTTATTTGACATGCATTCACACAAAATAAAAAAATTAAATAAAAATAAAAGACAAATTGAAAAAAACGGAAATCCAAATAATAAATAATAATAAAATAAACAACAACAAATGAAAAAAAAAGATCAAATATAACATGATTTTTTTTTGAAATATCATTGCGATTTAATATCTAATTTTCTCCAGAAGCGAGATAGGTCATTAAACGATTTAGAGGAGATGATATGTGAAGAAACAAATTTAAAAAAGAATAATTATATTGATCCCCTCACCCCTGTCCCCCTATTTAACCCCGCACTCTCTCTCTCCAAATTAACTCCCTTAACTTCCTTTTATCCCCGCATTAATTCCTCCAAGAATTTCCATTTATCCCCGCATTAATTACTGCCCTTTAATAACAATCCCCGCATTAATTAACAATCCCCACATTAATTTAAACTGTCCTCTAATAACAATTTCCGCATTAATTATACTATCATTTAATAATAATTCCCGCTAATAAATATTTATCTGTTTATTGATGTTCAAGAAAGTATTTATCATTGTTCTGACAAGTATTTATCCTTAGGTCTGAGAAGTATTTATCATTATCCCTGACATGATAATATTTTGATTTGATTAAACATTACTTATTGACAAGTTCAAGAAAGTATTTATCGTTGTTCTGACAAGTATTTACGATTATATATGGGAAGTATTTATCATTATCACAGATGTTTTACTGTAAGTTGCAATTATGTTTGAGAAGTATTTATCCATGTAACATAAAATATTTATCATTATGTCTGAGAAATATTTATAATTGATATTTTTTACTGAAAGTTGCAATCATGTCTGATAAGTATTTATTCATGTAACATATAGTATTTATTAATATATCATAAAGTATTTATCTTTATGTCTGAGAAGTATTTATCATTGATATTGTACTGAAAGTTGCAATTATGTCTGATAAGTTTTTATCCATATAACATAAAGTATTTATCAATGTATCATAAAATATTTATCCTTATGTCTAAGAAGTATTTATCATTGGGTGAGGGGATAGTTTATTTAATGGTCCCCAGTTGTGCGGGGACAATCCAGAAAAAAAGAAAAAGAAAATTTGTGCGTGGATAAATGACAAGTATTTATGAGGGGATTGTTTATTTAATGGTCCTTAGTTGTGCGGGGATGATTCAAAAAAAAAGAAAATTTTGTGCGGGGACAACTAATGGATTGATTTATTCTTTCCTAAATAGAGATCATGTTAGTTTGTAATAATCTAGAAGTCAATAATACGATAATTTATCATAAAGCTTTGTTCATGAATTGGATGATTAATATCATTTTGTTGCCTTGAGTATTATTGCATTTATGGATCATTTCGAGTTCATGACTGAAATTGTGAAACTCCATAATATAGATGATATATACTCTTAATCTTAAAAGGTCACTGACCAAGGTAATTAGCAGGAACACTAATTACCGCTATAAGGTTAGTATGTGGATTAAAAGATGGTTAAGTTTTACAAACCACCTAACACGAGATGTCATTTTAATCACATAGATACATGTTCTAGGAACATGGTATTTGACAGACCTCGAATGAAACATTAAATAGAATTGTGTTCGTGTCATTTATGTTTTCATTCAGTGTCACGTTCTAAAGTATGAGGTATTTATCATTCCCACTGAAAAATATGTATGTGTGATTGTTATCCACCGCTGTCGGTAAAAAGCAGTCATAACGGTAGCTTTTCCATATGTATAGCTTAGCTGAGGAAGTAATAGTTTACCAAGAATACTATATGTCTCTCGTATTTTATACGAGCTATAGCATCACTGGGCCCCTTGGTAGAGTAAGATTATCAGCGCGCGGTATGATTACAAGAGTAATCATATTTGATAATCTACTCAAAATCAAGAAAAGATTAAGTTTAAAAGGATGACACACATCTACCTTGAAACTAATCTGATAGCTATGAGACAGAAGAACAAACACAAGTAAATTGTTTACTGGATCGTGATATTGTACTGTACAGCATCATCTGTGTAATTGGATGGTCATGATGTGTTGCCAGACGCCACCCATGATTATAGAAGTTAAAACAGTTTTAACTCTATTTACCAACATAACACATATCCTATTGGGTCACACCATATAGGAGTTAATCGGAGAATCTTATTGTGACTGATTATAAATTGGTTATGATCAATAGTAAGATGGTTATAATTAATTATACGTGTTATAATTAAATTATAAATGTTATGTAAAAATAACAAGCAAAAACATTGATTAATTTATAAACGTGTGTGACACGTTGTATAAAAGTTAACCGGTTAATTTATAAATGTGCCGGACACGTTGTATAAATTACTGAAACAACAACCGCAAGAAAAATATATATATAATTGTTCAGAATAATTATACAAATATTATTTGTGTTCGGACCGAGGGCATTCGGGTCTTTTCATATTCGTCCTTATCCGCATGACATGTCATTAATCTTATCCAGATGACATGTCATCAATCCTATCCACAAGGGCAAAATGGTCATTTCACACCTATGCCACCTTGCATGTGTAGAAACATGGAGAAGAGTGTGGAAGGGTGTGGAAGGGGTATTTTGGTCATTTCACATATAAAAGGATGAGGTGTCAATGGCATACCTTGTAAATAGGCATATGTTGAGGGGTATTTCGGTCTTTTGCGAACCTCCTCAAAAGCCTATAAATAGAGGGGTGCATGTAGAGAGAAAAATTGATGTCACATTATTTAACCTATTATATTGACTTGTTTCCATACAGAAAATGATATTTTGAACCAACAAATAGCACCTTTTACATTGAATATTCCTAGAATGTGGTACTGCTATGTTTTGGTTCCTACTTTGCAGGAATCAGGTGAAATCAGGCAAAAGGCAGACTTCAGGAAGCTCTGATGCGGGTCGCATTCACCTGGTGCGAGTCGCATCCAAGCCCAAAGCGACCTGCGATGTGACCCTCACTGCTCTCTCTTGAAGACCATCTGATGCGAGTCGCATCAACTGTTGCCATCTGATGCGAGTCGCATCAACTGTTGCCGCCCAATTCAAATTCGACCTGATAAGCTCCAAGTCAGATCTGTTGCCTATAAAAGGAGGTCCTGTGCCAGAATTTCGGGAGCTTTTTCCCCCTCTACATTCCAGAACACAAAAAGAGCGAAGATCAAGAGAGAAGAAGGAGATTGGAGCTTGATTGAAGAAGAAGAGAAGGGAAGATTTCAAGATCCTCTCCAATCTACTTTGGATCTTCGAGCTCCATCATGATTTGCTTTTTCTATCTCTCTTTTATGCTTTCTTTTGCTATGCTTGAGTAGATCTCTAGTTCTTAGGGTTAGGATGTAGTCTCTAAACCTTGTCTTTGAGTTGAATGATGTTTTGATCTAAGTTTGAACTTGTGTGATTGTTGTTTGAGTATTCATTGTTTGCTTGATTGTGATTTCTTGATTGATTCTTGATTGTCTACTGTTAGATGTCTATAGCATCTCTTCTAGTAATTTGGCCTTGATGTATCTTGTAATTGTGATTGAGCATTTGAGGTAGATCTAAGATCAATAGTAGCCGAGAGGTGAACTTTCTATTATCGAAAGGTTGTAGATACCTATAGTTAACCAGACAATCAATTTAGGTTAGATACCAGTAGGCGAGAGCCACAGGTTGAAGCCTCGCACAAGAAATCAACTTATATACGAACACATGTAAGCTCTGCTCGAGGACCATGCGACCCGCATCAGAGATGATGCGAGTCGCATCATACGGGTCGCATCAGAGATGATGCGAGTCGCATGATAGGTCCAGAGAAGGCAAAGTTTGGGATGAAACCTGAAACCCTAGGAACGCCTTTTATCTTTGATTCAAAACTAAAACTTTTAATCGCTTTCATTTACCTTTAATTGAATTGTCTTTTGAAATTAGGAAACATAAACAAATCAAACCCAATTCTTCAAACTTCTAGTACCTAACTCGGATTAGTAAGAATTTAGAATCGAATTAGACCGTCCCTGAGGATCGATACCTTATTATGCTATACGATTAAGACTGTGCACTTGCAGTTTTAGTCGAGAGTAGATTCAAGGTTTAAACTGGTACAACTTGTTGTACCTGAAACTTTGTAGCGTACTTTTGTAAGCGAACAAAAATCACTAATTCACTTGTATCGTTTCGTGCAGAATCGAATCCGTATCTTCTCTCTTTCTCGATTTCTCTCCCAAATAGTGTTTCGGTTGAGAAAAGAAAGTTATACGTAGTTGACGTATAATCTTGCGGGTTGTTGTGGAGTATATTTACGAGATCGATGAATAGTGTTTTACCGAATTTAGCGGTATGTCAGTTTTGCTCATTTGATGAAACTGAGTAACTGAAAATTCGTGTTTACGGGTTTTCGTCTTTTCCCTGTGAATAGTGTTTTTGCAGAATTCAGCGGTTTACAGTATTTCTGGCAGAAGAAATTAACCGCTCTTTGGTTAGTCCTGGTGGATAACCGATAGAGGCATCAGACGTCTGATGCTCCGAGACGAGTCGATTCCTTCCGTGATGTAGCTCTACACGCTCGATCTGTATTCCAACTGTGATTTGAAAACAAGGTATAAATATGTTATATTAATCTATTTAATTGGTAAGTAGATTAAAGTTTTAGAAATCAATCATGGAGTAGATCTGTAAAAGGATTAAATTGGATTTTGATGCCAAAGGAATACTGAAGGTGGACCGCCTTGGAAAGTTTGCTGACATACCTCGTTTAATCCTGAGCTTAAGTTGGCCGTAGAAAATTTTGTTCTACAGTCATTCCGCACCTTAAGCCTAAACAGGTTTTGGTTACCGCGAAACCCCAAAAGCGGTATAAGAAACCCAACAGATCATTGCATAGGGATTAATACTTTGCAAATCCACGATATATACTTTGATGCTTCAAGTTAAATACTAACAGTTTCTGCAGAGTATTAATTATTGAGCTGTCCCCCCCATGATATTTTTGGCAGTTTGTGCGGGGTTTTTTGCAAGGATAGACCTGCGGGGATTGTTATCAGGATCCTTTAAAAAATATATAATTAAATGATTCAAATAAAGATTTTCTATACATATATATTCTTCATGAAAATTATTTTAACAATAGAAATTTCTCTATATATCATTTCTGTACACGAAAGTTCTAAATATTATTCATTTTCTCTTCAGATCAGAAAGATCTATTGTTTTTGTCAGCACAAGATCTGATATTGATCTATTCACAGAAATACAATAGCCCTAAACAAAATACAGAAAAAATATGATTGTTTTAATTTTCATTGTCAAAATTATAGAGGAAGAGGAGAAATGAAGGAATCAAATCCTCTGCCCATCGGTGGGCAAAATTTTCCTACCATATATGAAAACTAATCAATCCTGGTCTGCCACGTTTTGGACCTCTCAATGATGGTTTTCACAATAATTAAATACTTGATCTGTCATTAATATTTCTAAGCATAGAAAAATTGACTCACGTGGTCAACAAAAATAAAAAAACATAAAAATCGAGTTTTTCTTTATGAAATCTCCATTCTTATATTATGATACCATAAGTAAAATAAATTTATAACAAATTACCATAGGATATTTTTTTTATGAAAAAAGTAATTTATATAGAAGAGATGCATGTGCAATTTGAGTTATAAATTTTCGAATATAAATAAAAAAGTAAACCTTGAATATTTTATAGCACAAAAAATTTGGGAGAATTTTGAATTTTAAAAATTATTATTAAATAATATAAGAAAATTGATTGAGTACGTCAAATTTTTAAAGGTCTAGAAGTCTCTGAGTTAGTGATTTGAATTAAAACTTTGAAGCCGAATCAGTGGTTCTGACTTAAACTTTGAACTCAAATTACTAACTCAATTTCAAATTTTAAATCCGAGTTACCCACTTAGTGCCAGTTGAGTCATAAAAAAATTAACGTATGGAATCTATATTCTTATATTATTTAATAATAATTTCTAAAAATAAAAATTCTCTATAATGTTACGACATTTTGTAGCAAAATTCACCTTTTTTTTATATTTTGAATTTTTTTAACACAAATTGTACATTAAATTTTGTTATATTTAAACTCTCCTCTGTATAACTTCACATAAATAATACCTTGTGATATTCTTATTATTAATTTTTTTTATATTCATTATAATGATTATTCTCTAGATAAATTGTGGTATTAATAATTATTTCATAAAAGACATTGGATTGTATTTTGAAATATTTGTTCATTATGTGAGTTAATTTTTGGGCATTTAAAAAACTTTCTATATAAGTTAGTCTACACATATTAATGACAATTGATTATTGTAAAAACCTTCATTGAGAGTTAACAAAATGTGGCATATGCAGTTTAATTAGTTTTTATAGATGGCAGGGAAATGAAATGGAGGAAATGGAGAAACAAGGAAATAATTTAATTGGAAGAATAGAAGATAGCTGTAAGGAAAAATAAGGAAACAAATTGCTAAGAAATTATTCAATTTTAATGTGATAAACCATGTAGTAGTTTGTGTGTCGAGCATGTCTTTAACTAAATTCAAACTTCTACACATAAAATAGATGTATAAAATCAAAAGAAGACAGATTATGTGATTGGAGAGTTGACATTCAATTTGAAAATTAATCTTTCAATCTCAGCCGTTGGAGGATTAGGACAACTACATGCATAATATAAGAATGAAGATATATAAAATCAAACTTACAGATAATTATTTATAATATCATCAGAATTTTATGATTTTTTATTTTTTTTAGATTTACTAAATCCAGAGATCTATGATTTACGACTTTCAATGTTGAATATAATTCATTGTTGCTCTTTATTCTACAATACATATATAACATTGTTTCTTAACTACTCTAATAATTTATTTTACTATTTCTACTCTCAATTTAAAACAGAGAGACACCTATATGCATCTCATCAATAATTAAATTAAAATATAATCAAATTTAATTTCAGAAAATCAAAATGATAATCTCAATGATTACTATCCGAATCACGGATATACGGTTAAAATTGTTGGTATAAATTTTCAGAATATTCGGATATTTAGAAATTAATTTAAATAAATCAAATTAAAATAGAGTTATCCGGATCGTGTACGAAATACTTTCCTTAAGCGTATTCCGTCTTATCGTGCAAGATGGAACCGCAACCAAGATAATATGAGGTTGTTGCTCTTTAGGCACACCATGGAAGCAACTGACGATAACTCTGCAATATCCAGCATAAATTAGAATTTGATTAACTGGAATAAAATGAAAATGGAGAATTAACCAAAAGACTTTATGTGGGAGTAAATCAAAGAAAAGGTTTTTACTCATTTTCATATATTTCTCAGATACTACTCTAACAGAGAGAAGGGATGCACCTTTTATAATATTGAAACATTAGTGACTGGTGCGTTAATTAAGACATTAAAAATGTAATTAATGAGATCAATTGAAGATGAGCTCAAGTAACGCCTTTTTGGTTTAATGGCTTTTATAACCATTCAGAGAAAACAAACAGAATTTAAATTTATTAGATATGAGATTTACATTTTAATCTCTTGAACTTGTAAATATTACAAATGAATATTTTAATTAAATATAATATACTGAGTTGGAATTTTGAGTTTTCAAATAAAGTTCGAACACTATATATATATATATATAGTTGTTTGAAACAGTTTATATATTTGCATATATCATGTTTAATTCAACACAATGTTTGAAGTTGGAACAGTCGTAAAAAAATGTTAAGAAGGCGTTTTGACAATATATATATATACACTTAGCAAATGACATGACTAAACTATTCTGAATTATGATTATAATCGGTGCATATAGAGAACCCAAAATTTAAATCGCTCCGCTAAGCTAAAAAAAATGTATTGGTTTAGAAAGAAAGAAAAATAAATATGTAAAGTAAGTTAAAATTAAGGACAGGATCGCCATTCGCCATTCGCCATTCGCCATTCGCGTAGGCTAGATTGATATCAATCAATCAATGGTAGCTTAATTAAAACTGCACTGCCAGTCTGCCACTGCATCCCGGCCGTAAGAATTTATTTGACAAGCTTATTAATAAAAGAAACAAATAAGAAGAGAATTTCACAAGCGTACAAGTACTGTACAAGCATGCATGCATGTTAATTGTTAAGTTAAGTTATATCAATCTCAAGTTCTCAACTCAATCCCAAATTTTCAAGGGAATCCCCTATTCCCCTGGCAGGCAGGCAGGCAGGCAGGCATTAAAAACATGAAATGCGAACCAAGATGCAGCTAAGCTAGCTAAGTTAATTACTTTCATTCCACTCATTTCTTTAATTTAATTTAATTTAATTATTCCTTATCATTTTTATTTAACTAATAATTAATTAATTAATTAATTAATTAATTAATTATTAGTAATTATTACCACTTCCCGCCTTTGTTGCATTTGTTGCTGTGCTGCCCCACCCCACCCCACCCCACCCCACCGGCCCACCCCCACTTAATTATATTCTTCTTCATAGTCAACTCCACCTTTCTCTTCCCTCACCACCATCTCCCTCTCCCTCTCTCTGTTTCTTCATTCATTCATTCATTTCTCTCTCTCTCTCTCTCTCTCTCTCTCTCTCTTCATTAACTCTCAGCTCCTCTCGTTTTTCCAGAACCAACATCTCTCTCTCTTTCTCTCTCTCTCTCCAGATGCATTGATGCATTGCACATGACTTTCTCTCTCCTCCTCTGTCTCTTCTTTCTTCTCTCTCCCATTCAAACCCAGCCATTATCAAACTCAACAGACTTCTTCGCCTTGTACAGCCTCCGCTCCTCTCTCTCTATCCGTTCCACCTACTGGCCTCTCAAATCCGACCCTTGCACCACCTGGACTGGAGTCCAATGCTTATCTGGTCGGGTCGTTTCCATATCCTTAACAGGTCTCCGTCGCACCCGGATTGGCAGGTTAAACCCACAATTCTCTGTAGATGCTTTGCAAAACTTGTCTCATCTAACCACATTTAATGCCTCTGGTTTCTATTTACCGGGTTCCATACCAATCTGGTTTGGCCGCCAGCTCGGGTCAGGCTTCACGACCCTGGACCTTGGGTTCACGGGTGTTACCGGGTCCATACCTTCCGAGCTTGCTCTTCTCTCCAGCTTGAAAAGTTTGGTCCTTTCACACAATAACATTACTGGTACGATACCATCACAACTAGGTTATGTTCCCTCCCTCAGTCACATTGATATTGGGTTTAACAATCTTACGGGTAGTGTGCCCGATTCGATTTGGGCGCTTCCAGAGTTGAATTACCTTGATTTGTCATCAAATCAGCTGACGGGTCAGGTAACACGCACACTGCCAACCCGTAGATTTGGCACTTTATATACTTTTAACCTATCAAATAATCTTTTTCACGGCAAGGTCTCTCCGGCAGTTGAATCATTTATGCGAAGCTTCAATCTTTCTGACATCTCTAATAATTATTTTGAGGGCTCTTTAAATACCCATGTTATAGCAAATTATATGAATTGCTTCAGTAATGCATCTAATCAGAGAAGCATATCAGATTGTTCTGAGTTCTACAAGCAGAGAGGTCTACTGTATGATCAATTTACCAATTTACCTTCTGCCCTTGCTCCTACAATGCCAAACCTTCCAACAACAGAAACTTCATTTAGGAGCAAACCAAAAAAATCAAAAACTAAAAAAAATAAAAATAAGTATATTTTAGCAGGGTCTATTGGTGCAGCTGGATTGATTGTGCTACTTGCTATAATTATGTTTGTTATCATTTGCATATGCTCGAGGAAAAACCGAACGCAACCAATGAGTAGGAGAGGCAGTGGCTTAACCAGTAGTGTTCATGCCCAAGCTTCTCCCATTGCCACATTACCGGTACCGACCTCTCCTACTGGTACTCAAAATCCATCAGCAGTTGCAGATTCATTCACCTTTGACAAACTAGCACGTGCCACATCAGACTTTGCAGAGGACAAATGTCTCAAACATGGTCACACTGGAGTCATCTATCATGGGATGCTGGAAGATGGGTCCCACGTGGCGGTGAAACGTGTCAATGGCAGCCTTGTCAAAAAGGAGGGAGTTATAGGGGAATTGAGTTTCTTTGAGAAGATGACGCATTCGAGGTTCGTACCATTTTTGGGACGTTTTGTGCGGGATGAAGACAAGGTAGAGTTCTTTGTGTACCGATTCATGCCAAAAGGGGACTTGACAGGGGCTTTGCATAAGAGGCATAAAGAGGTAGAAAAAGAGGAATTGGAATTGGAAAGGAAAAGGGAATCACAATTAGAGGAGTTGCCATCTTTAGACTGGATAACTAGGCTGAAAATTGCAACCGGAGTTGCCGAAGCACTTTGTATCTTGCATCAGGAGTGCAATCCTCCAATTGTGCATAGGTACAGATTTTGAATAAATTTTATTTTTAGTCAAAATTAAATAAAGTGCAAGCCTAAGTAGGGGAGGAGGTTGCATGGGTTGTACTTTGAATGCCTATATATTTAGATTGGTATGACTTGAATACCCTTCAAGTATATACTGACTACAATATGTGTGGTACTGGTACATGTATCCTGCATTCCTGCCTGTGTTGATATTTAGCCTCAACTATATATATAAGAATATGAGCAAGCTCCTATTGTAGTTTATAAATCTCCCATAAAATAGGGGATCGATATTTAACACTGTAAATCAACAAAACCCAGTATGACCAGGCACTAATCTCTCTCTGTACCTTAATTTTCTGTTTGAATTGTAGAGATATTCAAGCAAGCAGTATTCTTCTAGATGACAAATTTGAGGTGAGGCTTGGGAGTTTGAGTGAGATTTGTGCACAACAAGGGGATGGCCACAACAGTGTATTTTCTCGAATTTTGAAGTCTTCCAAGTAAGCTTTTCTTTCCTTTTCTGTTATTGTAATTTCTTAAGAGTTTCAATTAAGTTTGCTTTCTGTCTGGTTTAGATTATATCCTGATTTTGGAATTATTTGACTCGGGATCTCATTTGTTGACTCGTACCGACTGGACACAATTAATATACCCCATTGTGTTTTCTTCACAGAAATAGATTCTACTTGTTCCAAGTCATATGATTTGATCATCTGATTTTTTTTCTTACTTGGTGAATTTGATTAACTTATAAGGTGATTTAAATTAAATGTATAGTTGAATCAAAATGTAAGTGCTAATTTGATGGTATTCTTGGTAGTTTGAGAAAACAAAGGTGGTCAATAATAGTTGCTGTTTCTTACCTTTGACAGAATTTTACCATAGAAAGATGAATTAGCAATGCACTTCTAGCTGTTAAGTGATTATTTTTAAGAATAGAGCTCAGATGTTGAAGTTTTAGGTTTAATTTAGATACTGTTTCCATGTTGCTTACGGTGTACTATCGCGATGTACTATCAAAAATTCAGAATTTCTTACAAAATAGATTCAACAACAGTTGCTTATCATACTGAACAAGGGAAGTGTTAGAAATATATGCAGCGGTCTTCTGAAAATTTGTCCAATAATTTCCAGAACTGCAAATGACACAAAATTTAATTTAGTTTTTATTTTTTTTTTCCCAAAAACTTAGGTACTTCTTTCTGTTTTACTTTATTTTCTTTTGAAATCTCTTGCTAGTTTCTAACGTCTACTTTCACATGTAGGTCACTTGACAAGGCCATTTCTGGTATGTGTTACTTCTCATCCCAATTTTTGTTCTCTCCCCTTTTTTTTATCACCTATGCTAAATGAATCTTTATATCTCATATTTTCAGGACCACCAGCTGCATGCTCCTACGATATATTTTGTCTTGGTAAGGTACTACTCGAGCTAGTAACCGGTAAGCTCGGTCTTAGTGGATCTGACGACCCGGCCACAGCTGACTGGATCGAGATGGCATTGACCCACATAACTATACATGACAGGGACCTAATTGTAAAAATCATTGATCCATCTCTATTTCTCTATGAAGACCATTTGGAGGAGGTATGGGCCATGGCCTTAGTAGCGAAATCATGCCTAAACTGTAGGCCGTCAAAAAGACCACCCGCGCGGTACGTGTTAAAGGCTCTTGAGAATCCATTAAGGGTTGTGAGAGAGGAGGAGAGGTCAAGTTCGTTGTCAGGTCGGATTCGAAGCATGTCAAATAGGAGCTCATGGCGAGGTGCATTTCATGGCAGCTGGCGGTTCGGGTCTGATATTGCTTCGTCGGGTCAGGTTGTGGAGAATCGCAGTTTCAGGCATTCAATGAAGTCACAAGGGAGTGAAAAATCTTTTACACAGAAAAGATCTTCTCGAGAGGTGGTGCCGGAGCCATCAGATTTGGAAGAGGGTGTCATTGAAATCAAACCTTAATTCTTTAACCATTCTATATATATATATATATATGTAAATTCATTTCATTGTTTTATTTTATAGCTTTACCATTATTTGGAAATGCATTTTTGTCTTTTGCCATGCATTTTCTCATTGTTTGAAAGGATAAAATGGTGCATTTTTTATTTTTTTTTCATTTTTGTGGATTTCTTTCTTGTTTTTGGAAGAGGGCGAGGGATGGAATGGGGGCAGTAATTTTGCCTCTCTCTAATTTCGTGTATTTTTCCCATTTAAACAAACAAGCTGAAATGCTGGGAATTTGATTTATTTATTGATCTCAAGTTGGTGTGCTATATAAATCTCTTTCTCTCTCTCTCTCTCTATATATATATATATAGAGTAAAGATGTTGTCTTTCTTGAATCTGTCCCCTATCTGTCCCTCTAACAATCTTTCTTTTTTTTGTTCCTCCACGTGGTTAAAATTCACCATTTTCAACCTTTCTTTTTTGTGCCCCTAACAACCTTTCTTTTTTGTCCCAATCTAGACAGGTGTGAATATTATTAGTGTCAGATGTTAATATTGTTAGTATCATATGTGAATACTTCATTAGTTAGATATGAATAGTTATATATATGAATATTTTATTTGTTAGATATTGAATACTTCATTAGTTATATATGAATACTTCGTAATGTCAGTATGAATACTTTTTGGAAGAGGTAGGGTGAGAGAGATGAATCTAACTTTGAATTTTGAATTGTATAAATTATTTTAAACATGTATGAATACTTTGTAATCGTCAGTATGAATACTTCATTTGTTTAGATATGAATACTTCTTTATTTAGATATGAATAATATATAGATTCGCTGTAGTGGTCCCCAATCTTGGTAAATGTCGCTTTCAAACGATTGTGGTTCCCAATCCAGGCTGTCACAAGACGTCAACGGCCCCCCTAGTTGTTACTGGTCTCCTCCAACTTGTGTTTACATATGACGAATAGTTCTAATAATAAGTATGAATACTATAAATTCGTAGGTATGAATACTATACGTTTTGACTATTAATAAAATAGCATTAATCTTGCTCTTTGGTGGTAGTTAGCACGTTTTAACTTTTTTTTTGCCTTTTAGTACGGGAGACAGATAGGGGACTGAAGTAGGGGGACTGTTAGTTGATCCCATATATATATAGATGGCAGAAAATGTTGTTCCAGTTGATTGATAAGAGCAATTTTGGATCGGATTGGCTTGAATTCTGATCAGGCGATCCATATTCAAACTCATGTATTTCTGAAATTTTATTTTTTTAAAAAGTGAAAAAATTGAAAAAATTGAAAATGGAAATAGAAAAAAAGGATAAAAATGTCTTGTCCTTTAATTTGTCGTCCTCCCCGAGGGCAAGAGTTCCAGTATAGACTGTATAGTATAGTATAGTATAGTACTAGAGTATAGTTCGGATAAACCTCCAATCCAATCCAAACAATCCAATCCAATCCAATCCAATGCTCTCTCCTCTCTCCGACCACCCAATTCTTATTCGCTTCCTCCATTCTTCTCTTAGCCCTAGTTCCTCTCTCGTCTTCCTCAGCCACCTCGTATGCTGCCGGCGCCACAACTCCTACACCATCTTAGAAACCACCCACAACAACCCAATTCAATTGCGCCAAAATCCCCACGAATCAGACCAACATGAGATCCTTCGAAAGATCATTAATGAATCCTCCCTCGCCACACGCAGAATCCCCAAATTCCCGGGCTCTGTCGATTTCCCAAAGCCCGACTTACCACAACTCGACTTCTCAATTGCTTCGTTTGACAGCAGCGTCGAACAAGATAGGTACAGTTTTACCCTCATTACAATTACAATGACAGTAATTAATTCCTTTCCTTTCCTTTCCTTTCCTTGTGCTGCATATCAACTCAAATCCCAACTCTAATTCTCACTATTTTATTTATTTATCACATATTTCAAGGGTATTGAGAAAGGCTTTGGAGGTTAGAAGAGGCGTTGCTAGTGAAACATTAAAAGCAGCATTTCGGGCTGGCAGAATGAGCATCACTTATTCAACTAACCTAGTTTCCAACTTGGGTGCTTTTGTCGATCGGGTTGTCATTGGTGCTGCGGCTATGAAGGCTGATCCTGAATTTTCACACCAATCATTTAATGCACGAGCCAAGGGATACATTCAGAGCACCGGTGTTGTTCCTCTTGTCAAGTAATCAACTCCCCATGCTTTCATTGTTTGATATGGTGTCCATTAAGTGTTTAAAAAGTTCAATCAAGCACTTATAAGCTAGTGCAAGCAAGTTTGACCCACATTTTTTTTTAATTACTAAAAGAGCACCCAGCCTCTTTCACTTTGCCACAAGACCCAATATTTGATGTTATTTGAATATGGCACCCAAAAGGTAAGTCATGGTAAATTTGTGACTTGCACATAATACCGATTGTTTACATCACATAGTATAAAAGTAAAAATAATATCCTTCACAGATTTGTGACTTGCATCGAGTTTTGTAATAATATCCTTTTTAATGAACCAATTTTTAAATTCTCTCTATGAATAACTACTAATAATTTAATGTATAATATATATTGCTTTATATTATCACAAGATTTTTTTTCAAAGGGGGAATTTCACGTGCACCCTCAAAAACTTTGAAATTACATATTGTCCCCTCTAAACTTCATAATATCTTATTTACCCTTCTAAACTTCAAAAACTCACAACTTTACCCATTTTACTTTTTATTTATTTATTAAAACTCATTTTAAATGTATAAAATGCCCATTATACCCCCTATTTACTCTCCAATCATGAAATTAAGCCAATCCTGCCCCAATGTCTGAACCAACCCCGTCCCCTCTCACCTTCGCCCTCTCTGCCAAGACAAGTAATTGAAAGACACCATCCATTCCTACTGAGACAAGAAGCTGAAGCATAGCCACTGCATTCTACGCCTCACAAACCTGCACCCACACCCTCTGAGCGAAAGAAACCCACTTGTACATCATACCAGATTGGAAAAAAAAATATTAAAAAAGAGAAATATAAGATAAAAGGAAAAACGGCAAAAAAAAAGGGCAAACACAACAAAGATTCTAATCAGGGTAATGCAGCAGGTATCTCTCTCTCTCTCTCTTTTTAGAAATAATTGGCAGTGGCTGCCAATTTATTGATTAAATAAACTGATTGTTTGCATCACAGTATAAAAGTAAAAATAATTACTACCTACAATTATCTTATCACACTTCAATTAAGTAAATGAAGAAAAAACAACACAATCAAATGCTACAATCCAAATATTAAAACCTAGTTGCATTTTCATCTTCGTTATGCTTCTAAATCAGCAGTGCACTTTCCACAGACCGACATCTTGCACGACCCGCATTGCCAAGTTCTTTGTTGGTATCATAGAGCCCCCAAAAACAATTTCGTTTCTCTGCTTCCACATATGCCAGCAACCTCTCATGTAAAACGAAGTCCACCATTTTGTGCTTCCCCTTTGTCCGATCTCCTAGCTGTGATAGCGTGCTTGCCCAAACTTGATGTATAGTCTGAGCCGGTACCATTACTCTGAATCCAATTGCATCCGATATCCAGTACCAGACTTCAACAGCATAAGGGCAGCCAAGAAACAAATGTAAACTTGACTCAATCAGACAATTGTTACAAATCTTACAACCCAACTCGCAATTCATACCCCTTTTTAGCATGATATCCTGTGTTAATATGTGCTCTTGCAGTAACAGGTAACAAAAAAAATTGCCTGTAGGTGGAGCCTTGCTGTCCCATTCAGATCAAAGTTCCATTTTACCTTCTCACCCGCTGTCAGTGCACTGTATAGTGATTGAGCTGTGTAAACACCTATTGAATTCTAGCACCATTGAACAGTATCTTGCTCTGATGTCAGTACCGGTTCTTGAATAATTTCCTGCAAATGTGGCATTAGAGAAGCCCATATTGGCTGAGCATCTCTCAGAGATATTGAGGGTAGCTCATCCAGTCTGTGTGCCCTGTCCAGACCCGCATGCGACATACCACACCACGAGTTGTACCAGAACGAAATGCTCCTGCCGTTTCCCATAACCCAAGTTGTGCTCCAATTGAAATAGTACTTTATTTTTATCAACTGACACCAGAAAAACGATCCTCTCTTTGACCATAATTTCGGTCCATGTGGATAAATACTTGCTCCTCTTAGCAGTTATCTCTCTCTCGATTGATCGATTTGTAAGACCTTAATGCCAAGGGTTTCAACCAGTTAATAGAATATGCGAGAGATCTGAACCTCATCACCGTGTACCAGCGTCTGGAACGGTATCATCAGATTGTTCGGCTCGAAATCAAAAAAAGAAAACCACAATCAACCGAAAAATTAAAAAATCCTCTGAAACTGAGCATCTGACAAGCCACTGTCCTTTTTACCTTTGGTCTTGGATAATTTGTAACTGCTAATTTGGCTTGGACTTGGATCATTTTCTGGCATCAAGCTGATTAGTTTGATCGAAATGAAATATGTAAGTTGGTTATCTGATAACATCTTGATTACGTATTTGTTATTTAATTTTGCAATGGCAGTGACTTTTAGAAATGGAGACAAAACTGAGCATGCTATTAGAAGTGATATAACTGATCTTTTGTTTTAGTTCAATTTCATGAATGGATTAGAATTACTGAATGCTTTTATAGTTGTCAGTTGGTCTAAGTTCAGCTGGAGAGTAGATAGGGGGTATAATGGGCATTTTATAAATTTAAAATTAGTTTTAATAGAAAAGACAATTAAATGGGTAAATTTGTGAGTTTTTGAAGTTTAGACTTTAGAAGGGTAAATGTGATATTATGAAGTTTAGAGGGGGAATACGTAATTTTGAAGTTTTTGAGGGGTATACATGAAATTCTCCTTTTTCAAAAATTGAGGCTGATACTGGTTTTGCAATAGTTTCAACTGTTCACTAATAAAACAAAAATAAAATTGGTTATCATTTTGTTTAGGTGGCTGAAGCACAACTCAATGACATATCCCCAAATTTGCAAGATTATTTGCAAGTGCAACAATGATCTCAACCATATAAGGCGTATGGCTGAGTGGCTCAAGTCAATCCATGTGAAGGGACAATTTCTTGGGCCCACAATGGTCAAAGCAGGACCCACTTTACTAGATCTAAAATTTGAACAGCTTGAGGAGAATATCAATCAACTTGAGAGTTATGGTGTGAGAAATGAATGGATAGGGTATGTTGTGACTAAATGCCCTAAGCTTTTGGTTATGCCGGTTGAGGAAATGGAGGCTCGGATTTGCTTTTACAAGGAGATGGGATTGAATGAGAGAGATTTTGGCACCATGGTTTTTGATTATCCCAAAGCTTTAGGGTTCTTTAGCTTGGAGGAGATGCAGAGTAAGGTGCTTTTCTGGGTCTTTTTTTTTTCTTTTCTTGTTTATTGTTGACAGGTGTATTGAACAGTAGGGTATGTTTTCTTTAGTTCCTTTGTTTGTTACAACCAGATTTAGCATAGACCCGACCCAGCTTGGCATGGATGGGAAATATTTCCTACAAAACTGAAGTAGAATTTTGAACTACGTAGAAAAATCATTTGTTTTTGTCTTAGGTTGAGTACCTTATGCATTTCGGCTTGAGCAAGGAAGAGGTAGGAAGGCTACTGGCTTTTAAGCCACAGCTGATGGGATGTAGCATAGAGGAGAGATGGAAGCCTCTGGTGAAGTACTTATATTATTTGGGGGTCAAAAGAGATGGTATGAAGAGGATTTTAGTGGTGAAACCTATGGTCTTTTGCATTGACCTTGAAGCATGTATATCACCGAAGGTAGCACTGCTGCTCCTTTTTATTTTGATTCTAACTGGCTAGTCTTTTTCTTTATCGAGGAATTTAATTGATGAAAAAATGAGGTTAAAACTACATAAAATAAGGCCAAAGCTGGGTACAGATTTATCTAACAAATTTTATTATTGATTTTTCTTGGGTATAAGTTTATAGCCATTTAATTCTCTTGTATTATTTTGTTATTTCTTGTAGGTAAAGTTTTTACAAGAAATAGGTGTCAGAGACGAAGCAGTAGGTAGTGTCCTCGTCAAATTTCCATCTTTCTTGACATACAATCTTCTGAAGAAAATTCAACGAGTGGTAAGCATATTTTATTAATGTTTAATGAGTGTGTAATGCTAAGTAGCTGAAAATATTGAAGGATCTTTTATATATACACGGTTCAAACTTTTTTGAAATTGCACGTAGTTGCCATTTACTAGTAAAATACATAATGTTGTGGCTCATTCAAAATTGTCAGAACCGTAAACACTCCACTATGTTTCCATATGTTTGGAGGGACAGAAAAAAAAAATTGAACTGTGAGAATCTCATTATGTAGTCCTGAACAAGTACATTAAGAATATAGTTACTAATACTTAGTTGTATGAAACAAGTCGGTACCAATAATGCAACTCAAACATTAATACTGGTGCTCAAATGAAAATTTGTACATCCATAAATCTAGTCAAGCTTACATGATAACAAAATCATAGCTGTGCCTACTTGAGTTTGTGTACAAGTTAACAAAATCATAGCAGTGCCTACATATAATGCATTATAATTCCGTAAAAGTGGAAAGTCTGTAAAATGTATCACTATTTCTTCTCCAAAAATTAAAATATCCAACTTTGGTCAAACTCAAATGAATTTTCTATATCAATAAATCTCATCTAATGGAAGGAGGTGGAGTTTATATGGCATGTATATAATTTTATTTTTCTGGGTGGGGTAGATAAATGTACTTGAGTTATGCCACTTCAAAATATCATCTGTACAAGGCACATCTCCTAATATAGAAGAAAATGTTATGTGGTTGTTCTTTAAGAACAAGGAGGAAGATAGAGGTGATGTTTATTGGTTTTCAAGGTGAGATACAATGTTTATTTGTTTTTAATTTTGCAAGGATGGACTAAATTTTGATATTTCATTTTTGTATAGGTTATCTTCTTAATGACAGATGCTGGGGTAACAGAAGAAGATATAGGCAAAGTCATTGCATTGGATCCCCAGCTTGTTGGGTGCCATATCATAAACAAACTGGACGTGAATGTAAAATATTTTCTCTCATTGGGAATTAGACGTCGAACACTTGGTCAGATGGTAGCAGACTTCCCCATGCTTCTGAGATATAATTTGGACGTCCTGAGACCTAAATACAAATACCTGAGACGTGTTATGGTACGACCTCTGCAAGATCTCATAGAGTTCCCCAGGTATCACTCTTACAAGCCTAGCACAATAATATAGTTATTCATATCAACTATTGAAATTATTTTTGAATCGGCTTTCAGATATAATTTGGGACAATTTTCCTTTTAACTTTTTTACTGATTTCTTCTCTCTTGATAGGTAAATTTACCTATAACTTCTGCCTTGTATTGCTTTAGCTAACATGTTATATGACATTTTAGGTTTTTCAGTTATTCACTAGAAGGAAGAATAATGCCAAGGCATGAAATATTAGTCAAAAACAGGGTCAATTTCAAGTTAAGGTACATGTTGGCTAGTTCTGATGAAGAGTTCAGTATGAAAGTCCAGGAAGCTGTTCAAAGAAGAGAGAGGTTTGAGTCCGGCCTAGTAAATTCTGAAGAAACTCAACCTGAACAGACTCAGACTCACAGCAAAACGTAGAATCAGAAGCAGAATTATGCACAGCCTTTGTAATGAAATATTTTTGTTTGAAATGTGATACTGTATATTATTCTTTGCGTTGTTGTATATAACACTTGCTCTTCTTAATGATATTGAAAATGTGGTAATTAACTAATTATCCCTTTCGTTGGAAATCAATGTTGATGTTGGATAATTTTCCACAAACTTTCTCCATCAATTCAATTTCCAAGAGGACAATTGTTCATGTATGAAAAATTGGATGATGCTACTCCACGTACTAATGCATAAATTGGATGATATTAAGCTCATCGTGTCTAGTGATTTCATATCATAAAAGGAAAGAGAAGGGTACTGAAGCAGCTACTTGTTGAACAGTGCACTCTAATGTAGTAGTTTCTGCAGTTTTTCCAAATTTGTGAGAGAAGCATCACAACATAAAGTACTTATTTTCCAGTAGAAGAAATAAGGAGAAACAAACAAAAATGTGCCAGATTTACTGCTTTCTGCTAGTAGATCTACTAATGTTTCGCACTCTTACACGAAACTTTAAAAGAAAAGTGAAAAAAAAATGTCAAGAGAAACATCTTAAATAGTTAGTGTAGTCTAAGGATGGACCAGGAAGCATAAAAACTAGCAAGCTAACAAGGCTCTGCTTCAGTCTCAACATTGGCATAGAGAGGATGGAGAACATGACCCTTGAGCGGGTTGACATGAACCCACTTTCTACCCGTGAGCTTGTTGCGCTCAAACCTGACGTTGCCTTCTTTCAGTGCAAATAGAGTGTGGTCCTTTCCCATGCCAACATAGTCCCCTGGGTGGAAGCGGGTTCCCCTCTGACGAACTATTATATTTCCTGGTATAACCTTCTGCATTTATACAACACCAAATGTTACATTGAGGGGGTGGTATAAAACATTTGAAGTGCCTTCTGCAATTTACACATATCAGTTAACCTTGTTGGCAAATATCACCCAAATTGTCAAATTTTCATCTAACAAATTTGGCAAATATCCATCGACTCTTGATACTTTTCTGAGGGTGATAGTTTTCCTTGTTTGAGGAAATTTGGTCATTTTGATTGTATTAATCATTGTTTACCAGATGATATTCTAGTACATAAAGCAACAAAAGTATTTGGTGTTAATTGCAAACAAGTTTGGTACATTTTTTTAGTACAGGATAACGTTATGTGCCATTTTGCAATGAAGTAAATAACCATCCCGGATGTGCTACTATTAAAGATGCAATGTTTAGAAGTTTGAATAGCTTATGGGCCAAACAAATGTCAAAGCAGTGCGGTGTGTCATTGTTAAACAGGTAGTGTATCCTGCATGTTAGCATGTGTGGAACACAAAATTACAGATGCCAAACAGTATGGTGATAAGTGCAAAATGGGATCAGCGGCCCTGTGTCTATAAAAACCAGGTCATTAATAAATTTTGTTGGGCAAATGGATGTAGCATCTTGCATTTTTTACTAGGAAAATGGACTAAGAAAATGGGGGTATTAGCTGGCTCGTTTTTTTCTTTTTACATCAAGACCTAACTAGTTACAGTGGGAGTTTGACTAGAAATAACTCGTACTTCTGTATTGCTAAATCAGATAAATTTATTCAATTAGTAATGAAAACTTTACGTAGCCTCAATTCCTGTCAAACCATTTGATTGTTATATCAAGTATAATAAGGCATTACTGTGAATAAATCATTCTGATGCACCTCCGAGAGATTAAAAACCACTTAATTCATAGAAAAAATATATACTGAATGATGTTGTTAGTTACCTCTCCACCAAACTTCTTCACACCTAAGTACTTAGGGTTTGAATCGCGGCCATTTTTTGTGGATCCAGCTGTCTTTTTTGTGGCCCACCTCTTAAACAAGAGGCTTAACCCTCCAGATGACTCTGAGAAAATGATATATATGCTATTATTCTTTCAACTTGGCAGTAAGAAGGACCAAATAGAGTAAAAAAACATCAATGAAAAAGCTGAAGTTACCAATGGGGCTAGTGTAGAGTGGGGCATTTGAGACTATGTCTTTGAGACCAACTCGCCGGAAAACTGTTGAGAGAGACATTATATCTGTAAATCATAAAGGAACTTACCAATAAATATCAAATAAGGTTGAAATTTACATGAAGTTGTGCAATTAAGCTGCAAATATCAATCCTGGTGAAAAAAAAATGGTCCCAGGTTTGTTTTTTTCCCAATAGAAAAGCTGACAACCAGACAGGATGAGGATGAGGATGTAGTAAGATGAAAATGAAACTCAGCATTACCAAAGCTCGACCAAATTACAAGTAGAAGTAATATAGACAAGTGGGTTTGCACTAGCACTAGCACTAGCTAATCGGTACGGATCTGAGAAAGAGAGAGAAAGACTAACCGAGACAAGATTCGCACCAAGCGAAGAACACCGGAGAGACGCTAGATAGCGGAGATTGCGTCGACGGACTGAGATCGGAGATAGTTCGGTCGTAGCCGTCGTACTCGTAACTCGTAATGCCTATCATCGGTCACGAAGCCCAATACAAACAGGCCCATTTTGCTTCCATTAAAGCCCAAAACAAACCGGCCCATAAGTTCACTATTGGAATCCAAAATTAAAATTATAAGCAAGTTCACTACAACATTTAGTATTAATAAATAGACTTCATAAGTTCACAAGCCTGGTGATCCTCAATTTAATCGTTTAAACATTTAACGATGATTCAGATTTTTTAACATATTATTATGAAAATGATGTGCATAGTAGAAATTTCTTCTTCTTCTTCTTCTTCTTCTTGTTGTTGTTTTCATTATTAATTAATACTCTAAAAGTCTAAACCCATGTATTTTTTTTTCATGATCTTTCTTCTATCTCCTTGGAAGATATACTAGAATACCATGTGTGAGACACAGACCCAACAAGTCATGTATGGCCCTTGACCTGACATGTCCACCGTGAACTATGCCTGTCTACACATGCATTTAGATGTATTTTAGAGTGATGAATATAAGTATCTCTAATTTTATACACCCACATTGCACAACGGGTGGGCCCCACAAAAAAATAGGTAAAGGAACTGCTTTCATCTATGAACAACACTTTCTTATTATTTCACATTATCTGGAAGCAATGGTTACAACTGAGATACGTTTTGGTTTACGGTTACAAATATTAATCACAAGTACCTCATTTGCACCAAAATTCAAACACACTATTTCGACCTTTATGTAAAGTGTAAACTACCCTTGCCAGCTGTCAATTACAGAAATTAGGTACATATATTTTGATGACTGATTAGCTGCTACAATTATATGATCAAACACCGAGCACATCAAACTCATGAGGCATGAAATCTTCACTTGGTCGGTAGTACTTGTCTGGAGAATATAAGCCCAAGTTTGTTACTTGGCTGCTGTACAGACATGCGAACCTTTCCACCTGTGCATCAAAGAGAGAATATGACCATAATAGTTTTTTTATATTCTACTTGATCGAATCATCCAAATTTAATATATATATATATATATATATATTTTGTTATCTTTGATGCAATTGCAATATATATTCTACCTGATGGGCAAAACGGGAATTCTGGTAACCAGTCTTCATAAGTTGCCCCCATACCTTATGGAACTGCAATAAGATCATCAAATGAAAAATAGTTAAAAATTAAATTCATGTAATTCTTCAAATTGTGGAATTTCCATACTATTTGAAATTCACATAGAACAAAAGAAAAATGTCATTCCAAGAACTGGTTGCTCTAAAAGGTGCAAAATTAGAGTGCTTACCCTGTGATGGGAATTTCTTTGAGCCTCTTGATGTAGTTTGCGAACATGCTCCCTTTTTACCTATAAATTATACAAGCACAATAATAGAGGAAAGCCACTTGCACAAATATATCAATAGAGCAATAGTTTCAAAGATGCTAACCCGGAGATCTTCTGATTCAGATAACAAACTTTGTTGCTGATGCTTTTCAAGGTCTTCAAAGCTGAGTCAAACAGGCAAATAGTAAACAAATCCAGATTCAATGTTCAGAATCAAAGATGCAGCATAATATGTGATCCGTATGGAGTGAATTGCTTGCTTCTAATGAGACCGAATCATAATAAGGAAAGCTTGAATTTGCTTGTATCACACCATAACTTTGAGCCCGAGCTGAATAAAATAAGCCTGTCGAAATTGTTCTTTGGTTGGATCTAGTAACTCCAGCTATTAATCTGTTCAAGCTTTTTTGGTCTTCAATTATCAAAGAAGAAAAGAAAAACTGAAAACTTGGTTTATTTTACAACAGCTCCCGAGTTCTGATAAATTTCAGTAAAACCCAACATAATGCATACAGTTAAAAACAATAAGAATCAGTAACTACTGTTTGATTAACAAAATTATATGAGAAAAGAAAGCAGCTTACTTGAGAGACCACTCTAATCGATGAATTTTGTCTTCAATAAGATCCCGATCTCTTCTCAATTGCCTCAGCTCCTGGAAACAGAGAATAGCATGAAATTAATTTGTGCATCCGTACCTCAGAAATTGTTTCTTTTATAAATCGAAGTGATACAACCATCCTTTTTTTATTATAAAAAAAGGAGACTCAAATACAACCAATTTAACTTCAATTAACCCCAGTGTGCCCCCATTACCTTATTCATTGAATTACTAATTGAAATTATGGAAGCAACTGTATGAATGTTCAGATGATAGTTTCATTGATACAAATATTGGACTAAGCTAATTTTAAAGGTAGTTACAGATAAAAATTAGTTCATTACCTTACGGGTGACCTTAGAATCAAATTGGAGCATAACTTCCTCTGCTAGCTCTGGAATTACGAGCATGGTTCTCCAACCTAACATTTTATGATAAATAATGGTTAATATCAAGAACAGAAAGAAGAAGAGGCAAACCTCTAGTAAGCAGTCCCATTTGAAGCTACAGCTTAAATAAATTTTACCTAGAACTTTCTTGCTACGTAGTATGTCCCCATAAATATGATCTCCAACATATAGAATCTATATTATCAGTAAAGGTAAAATCAGAAAATTTGCCCCAGAAGTTTTTAAAGAGACAGATTTTGTAAACTTCATATACCAAAATAAATAGTACAATACCTGGGAACTAGATTCGATTGAAAGCAATCTGTGAAGGTGCCCGACATTGCCTCCCTGAAAAGACGGATCAATTAAAAGATGTTTATATTTCTTCTTAACATCCAAAACTTTTATTAAACAAAGGCCATGCTTTAAAAAGCAATTTGTGAAGAAGTATTCTCCTTGAAAACCCAATAAACTAATTGAATTTCCCACATGGCTTCATTCTTTTATTTGCAATTTGCAAGGAAGTATTCTCATGATACAATGAAACTGTATACTACTATTGAATTAGGAAACACTAATTACCTGATAAACTTTGTGGGTAGGTTTCATTGCTTTCACTGCTGGTCTGGGACTTGGAATCTTATTGCAGGATCAGAAATGAATTAGATTAAGAGAATAATACAACAATTGACTAAATACAAGGAAAAGAAGAAGAAGCATAAACCCAATTTATGTGCAACCTGAATATCAGCATTTAGTAGCTTTCCGGAATCGGGCTCGACTTCAAATAGATTTGCCCGATTATCATCATGAAAGAAACCAGGCTTTGAACTAGGAAGGAAACAACATATAAAAATGATTTAGGTATCTTTCTTATCTGTCATTATTGATGGTAGTTAACCAAATTTAGCTCTAATAGCAACAAGCAATGAACTAACAAAAACAAAGTCAGTATCCACGGCTGAAATTTTGGTTGATTTTTAGCTATACCAGTGAGATAAAAACTGCCCGAAATTTTAAAATTACATTAAATCAGATACTCAGATCTTAATATAGAATTTTGTTGAAAATGTCACTCTCGGAAAAGTAAATATAGAAAGCAATGTAAAAGAACACAAATTGTATCTAAAAGCAGGATACAGAAACAACCCACCTGCCAGTTATTACCACATCAAAGTACTGGAGCCACTTATGATTGTCAGGATAGCCAACATCTGAGTAGTGGGGCCCGCAGAGAAAGTTCATGACAACATCTGTATAGTCCCACAAGCTGTATCAGAAAGAAGTTAAGCATATAAGAAGTACTTTGCAGAAAAATAGTAGAAGATGAAGAAGAAGAGCATTTAACAGGTGAGAATTAACTTAATTTTTACTAAGAAGTATAACCAATGACTAATTGACTAGTATAAAAACCACTCAATTGTAACCAACATCATGTGCTCCTTGATTAAATATAAAGTGAACAAGGAGAAGAAGAAAAACACAAGTACCTATTAGTCACCAGAAAAGTAGATCGGCCTGATTTCTGGATCATCTTAAGCATGGGGACAATGGCAAGATCTTCATTTATGTACCTGTTTGTTTGGTGTAAGTAACAGAAACTATTTGCAATAGAAGATTTGATATCATGATTGTTGAATGTCTGGAGTAACATTGTACAAGGTATAGCTCAACACCTTTGTGTATGGGAAAAGAATCATTTATAGCAGCAATTGTATATTAGTGCTACAGAAAATTCTAACAAAATTACCTTCCCGGATCCAAGGCAACCATTTTCTTCAGGGTTCCGTCACGGTGGCACAAATCAACAGCAAATCTGACATCTCGGTACATAACAGCATAGCTGCCAACATAAAATGGAAAGGTATCAGTGAATGTTTTAACATGTAATCAAAATTTCTCATCTTTTGCAAGTTATAAATTCAACCTTAAGCAGAACAACAGCAACCTAAGTAAGAAAGTACCAAACAACATATAAAGGAACAACTTAAACAAGACAAAGTGAAAAACCAACCATTAAAAGGTAATGAACCAACCAAAACTTCCAGTATATAAAAAATTCTAGATATTTTATGGGAGTTATCTCAGTAGATCTCCCCCCATTTATAGATCATTATCCCTCGCGTTGCAACCCACAAAAATCACTTTTTTTGGTGGTTTCTCTTCAGAGCCACCAGTTTTGAAAACTGGAAAAACGCTCGTGGTTTTCCCCAAGTAAAAAGTTTTTTTTCTTATGTCCAACAATGGCATTGGGCTAGGCTTATTGGGGCCTGATAGTCACTTTCCATAAGGGACAACATGAGGCATTCAGTCTAATATATTATTGAGTGCATCAAGTAATACGGCTAGACTAAAAATAATCTGAAATTGTTGTACTTAACTCATATTAAATACTGAATGGTGAAACTATGTTTTTCTTTTGTGTTAGATTTTAGTTAGATTCTTTTGTGTACTTTAAAATATGATATACTCCGGTTGGCTCAGCCCAGGCTATTCAGGGCAGGACTCGGTACCAGAGATCCAACCATCCCAGCAACATTTTTGGGTTAGCAGTGCACTTAAAGTTGAGCTCCTAATTTGGAAGGATATTACATATAACGAATATCAAATCAAAAAAAAAAAAAAAAAAAAAAAAAACGTACTCAGTACCAGCAGGGACTTTGCCAGGGTTCTTGTCCATAAAATCAACAAGCTGTGAAAAAAGGTATGCCTCTGCTAGTGAGAAAAGAGTGTCAATAAGTGCATAATCAGGCTCGTCAAAAGAGTCCCTAATTAATGTGCTTCCATAGGCTGCAACTTTTTCTTCCTTTGACATTTCTTTAAATCCGTGATAAGCAACTTTGACATACTTGTGCCGATCCATCTAAAATATCAGGTAACCACTAGTTAAAATTGGAATAATTTAATGTATTTAGATAGAAAAGGTGAAATATCTTGCATGTCCCACTTGGAAACAGCATGTATATCTGTGCTCCAATTCTCTTCGAAAAAAAAAAGAGTTCCCATCTTCTAAACACGCAGCAATGATCAGTAAGGTAGTGAGATGCTCAAAGAGAATTTTAAATGTCTCACAGGATATTCATGATATTTTCAATTCCTTGCATGGGCATGCATGGTATTTCTTGTTTCTCAAGAAAATTTTAAGAACTATCAATGAAATTGGCATGTAAAGCCAAGTACCTTCAAGATATTTCCTCTCTTTTTGTCAAGTACCAGACCTCTGACCATGTACTTCCAGTCAAATTGCCACTTCAATAACTAAAATAGTAACATCATATAAAATTTGTGTCACTTGGGAAAAATTAATAGAAAATAATCAAGATTATACTGCTACACAACATCAAAATAGCTTATTAACCATGCAATAAACATTTCATATGGCCCTCTAAAACATGGCTCATGCTTTGCATGCCCCTCCCCTCTGTGAATGTCTTCGAGAAATAGCCAAGCTAACCTCTTTTCTTCCCATCAATACAGAGATGAAACAAGCAAGGTAGATTAGAGCTTAGAGGAAATTTCTGCTCTTTACAATGTGCCATGTATTATCTCCCGTGTTTTTGGGGAACACATCATATTTTCATTCACAAGGGCAGAGATGTAACTTCACTAACCTCATCAGGATATTTGAGGTCGTTAACCAACTTGGCAATAGTCCCTTGGTAAGCCAATGCCTCAAATGTCTCAGGCTTGTACTGAGCAAGAGTGTAGTCCATGTCAAAACCAACAGCTGTTATATTCTTCATATTTAACGATCTGTTACAGAAAATCTGCTTTCCTATTGGAATGCTTTCTCCTGATATTTGCGTGCTTGACCAGACTTTACCAACCATCGGCTCCATTGCAACCTTCGCGATCCAATGGTTGCACCCTGATTATAGTGTTAGATTGTTTAATATTTCATAACAGTTTAAACTTAGTGACAAACTTGCATGTTGCAATAAATGAAGACATGTCTAGTTCAAGGAAAGTTACTTTGACGGTTGTGAATATGGACAAATATCGCGGCCAAACCACCAAAAGGGAAGCATGTACAAAAAATACAGTGGTTCAAAGTACTACAATAACTTATAGGATAAACATGGTATAGTCTATCCAGCTTATTCGTAACAGTTTGATGATCATTATTTTCATGAACAAAAGTATTTACCAACTTTTTCCTCTTAAAAATATGAGGATACCTCCCTTCTCTGTGTGTGTCTCTGACGAAAAAGAATTTAAGTACAAACAAAATTATAGAATGAGCTAGGTATTTATACAACATTACTTGAGACACCTAGATCCTTTATAAGCTGAAGTTCATAAATGCCTAATTGGAGATAAGCACTGCTGAAGGGAAGTGAAGAAAAGTTCAATTCGAACAAAGCTTTTTTTATTATTAGCACTGGAAATTTCACTTCTATTTGAGAATAAGATATGATTGTATCAGAGAATAAGTAAAAGTGCAAACATTATTCTATTTGGATAGAGAGCTAGAAAAGTTGGATTGGTTCTCTTGGAATGGGATTCAACTAGGAGAGACAATTACCTTACAAAAAAGCCAAAAGGATCCAACTGGATAAGTTAGGAACTTAAGTTCTAGAGGAGTTCTTATGGGAGGAATCTAGAAACTTCTTGTCATATGTCAAGGAATTATTTTGCCTTGCACATATTTTGTTGACTCCCTAAGACACATAATTCATCTACATCATGTCAAATATGTTGAATTGTTGAAAACACAAAACACAGAAATTAGCTTTATGGATAGAATATTTTCCACTCAAAAGTACACCTTTTAGTTTAGGCAAAAAAATTCACATGCGAACTAACTTCCCCTCTCTCTGTAGCATTTGTAATTTTGGATTCAGAAGAAGCAATGAACAATTTCAGAAAGGAAAAGTATCAAGACATATAATAGAGTATTAAAAAATTACTAGCAATTACAAAATAGCCACTTGACTTTATGTCATCAACCCAGGCTAATTTAATATTGGCAAGTGCTAACTGTTAAATCAACTGAGTTGACTACCAAGTAACAATAGGACATCAATGATGTGGATCCACAGTAAAGAGGTCTGATAGAATTCTGATATTCATATTCTGCAAGGTATACCTGATGTTTTGAGGCTTTTACAGGGTTATATATGAAATTACACCTGGAAATTTTCAAGTAAAAACACTAACTGGGAGCTCATTAGCTCAGAAGAATGGAGAACTTTTGTTTAGCTTCTCTCTCTAAAGAGATGACAGGAGAATCCCAGGAAAATATGGACTCTCCAATTCAGATCTAGCTGTCAGGATCACTCCACAGACAATAAACTATCAAATCAGGCAGCTTAGGGAACCCCTCATGTCAGGCACACTACAGACTGTTTGACATTATTTAGAGAGTCAAATAAAAACATGGACTATCCAACAAGCTGAAGTGCCAGCTACATAAAATTTAAGCAAAATTGGCTAGAAAATCCCAGCCTGGTGATGTTTTCTTGAATTGAAATTTCGGTCATGGGAAAATAATCATCTAGGTCATGTGAAGCAGAGTTGGAATTATAATAAGATAATGGCTCATTCTCAATCAAAACCATGGTCTGGTTACTAAATAGAATGTGAAAAACTGGAAATTAACCAGAAGCCTCTTTTCAAATTCAACTCAATTTCCAAATTCTCACAAAATTTCAACTCTAATTTAGCTGTGAGCTCAGAAGAGTGTATATTTAGTTAAATAGAGCGCATCCACTTAATTTGCAAAATAAGTGAGATTCTTGAATGATAATGATATTCAGCTCGTTGGAATAACTCCAAAAAAAGTGAAGGCTCCTAGGAAATAACTTGATCACCATCCTCTAAAAAATGTGCGAATCCTAATCAGCTTAGGTCCACGTTGAACTACGGATCATAGCATCGTACGACTACTTTACTTTCACTATATACGCTACGAAATCTGATCCAGATGAAATTAAACCAGATATAAAGTATGAGCTAATTAGCTCAGCGGAGCAAGCTTGGATTACTGAAAGTAAAGTGGAATCCAGCCAGACAATGGTTTGTAACATTGAATTTGAGAAGAAGAAAGTAAAGAAAAGATGATAAAATGAAGAGAAAGAAAGAGAGGAGTAGAGTTGTAGCTGACCTCTTGGGGAGAGAGAAGGGAGAGAGGAAGAAAAGAGACGAAATGCGGTGGTGAAACGCATGCTTCGGTCTCCTTAAATAGGGCTAGGGACTATTTATGCTACGCTAATGCACGGAGAAAGCAACGCGTGTCGTGTCGGGTCGGATTCGGATAAGGCGAAGGAAAGAAGAATAAATTCGCTTGTCTGCGTCACCACCACCACCACCGCCACCACCAATGCCTCGAGGGAATCGAACCGGCGGTCTGAGAGGGAGAATGGAGATACGAATACGATGGTCCCGAGGAACAAAGTAGGCGCATCTCATTCTCATTCTGGAGTCTGGACGTGATTCGGAAAGTAGGCTTGTCGGGTTTTGGGCCACATGGCCCGATTTGATTGGAGGAACGGAGGGGGAGTTTTATGTCACTGGCCACTGGGGCCTGCATATCCACTCTCACTCTACACCGTTTAAAGAGTAACCTTAACCGTCTGATCTCAATTACGAGTCCCTTGGAGTTGGAGCGGAGGGAATATAGAGAGGAGAGGATCCCGCCAAAGCTGATGGCGATTGGCGGGGAACAATTCTTAACAACGCCTGGGTTTTATTTTATTTTATAGTAAGATACTAAGATTGAGGGAGGATTAAGGCTAATTAGCTCAGATGCACCTGGTCTGCTGGTCTGGTCTGTCATTTAAATCCGGAGTAGCACTTCGTTTGCTATGGTATGGCCTATGGATTAATGGATAGCAATCATAACATAATGAAATTGATTACTATGTTGACATGTCACTTTCACTTCCTTGTACATGGTAAAATTAATTTTATTTTCAAACTTAGATCAAAGTCATGTATTTTTTTTTATGCGAAATGATAAGTGCAAGTCTTAACTGCGTTTCTTTATATATTTTTTAATTAGTACGTAGAGTCATGGTCAAGCGTTAAGTATTTTAATAAGGTAGATGCCTAGATCCGACAAAATTCCATTTGGAAATTTTGGTATTTGGTTTTGTTTGGCTAAGAATAAGATAGAAAGAAGGGGAAGAAAGGTAAAGCATAATTTATTTAATTTTGTCTTCACAACTCTCTCTCTCTCTCTGGTCTCTAGTGGCAGTGGTTGTGACTTGTGAGAATCATGGGATGGATGGATGCGTGATTCGGAGCCACTTGGACATAAGGAACTGACTCAGCCTCTCTTTTTGGATAAGAATTGTTAGTCTGGAATTGCTTTTGGGGGCTGGGGGTGGTATTGTATTTTATTATGACCAGAGAAAAAGCACATGAACAACTAGTATTTTTTCTTTTATGGAATAAGTCTAGGTGGAATACATTTTAAGCGGTGGTGGTACTGGTTCAGGTTCCCCCATTGCCTACGCAAACACTTGCACTGAATAGTTGTACCGGTTTATGGGCTGGGACCTGGGAGGATACGAATCCGAATCCAAATCCCAATAGCAATAAACCCAAGATAAAAAAAGCCCATTTACAGAACAGAAAGTATAATAGGTAGGTTAGGTAGGCCTTAAATAAATTAAAAAGAAAGAAAAAAGAAAGGAGAAAAGAGTCGCCAACTCGCCATGGGAACCATGAGAGCAGTTATCCATTTAGGCTCAGCCACTGCCTCCCTCGCGAATTCGCATCCTCCTCTCCTTGAGTCTCGCCGCCGGATCTGCTCCAAGGCAAGCAGCACCGTTTCCGTCCACTTGACCACTAATCGCCGAGCCGTGCTCCTTGTTTTCCTTGTCCCTTCTCTGGCTTGCTCTGGTTCAGCCCCAGCTATCTGCTTAGGGATTCGTACGTTTAATGCAATTGCAATGCAATGCATGCTTAATTCTTAATTAATTGTTTATTTATCAGAGCAAGCAAAGCAAAGCAAACTAGCTACTTAATTAATTGTTAGTAACAATTAATATTGAAGCTGGACCAAAAGAATGGCTAAGGGAACAAAAGAAGAAAACCTCAAAGTACGTGCTGGCCCCCATCGACGCCTCCCATCAGACACTCCAAAAAGCCTACCAATTATTAAGTTATTACTCTTACTCTTACTCTTACTATTCAATTACTTTACTCAAATATATCTACCTATCACTTTTTACCTTCATTTACCAGAAACTGCCGGGCCAGCTGAGCTTGAACAGATCCGTGGCCTGCTTACTTCTGCAACAAGAGATTGTGTACCAGACCAAAGAAACTCCATCATTGCATTTCAATCTCGAACAGGAGTAGAGGTTTCCCATTGTTCCTTCCAATTTTCTAATTCATTTTAAGGAATACAGCAAGTAACTTCCTCTTAGTTAGTTAGGCATTGTTCCTATTAGATGCATCAAGTGCTGCAATCTAGACTACTGCCTGGAAACCACAAATACCCCAAAAATCTATCAAAGACAGACAAAAACCTTCAATACAGGTAAACAAAATTAAAAGAGAAACCCCTAACTGGTAAAGTGTTGGATAGCACTTTTGTTGTATCAGTACCAGCCTTGAGCAAGAGTAATACCCACACTGCATTCTTTTTATTTTCAGGTTTGCACATTCAGTCTGGTACTGAAGAATGCTTCTTCATTGCTTGATGACAAGGATCCTGTTAAGCTAGAGGCTGAGGCTGACCTTAATCAGCTTATCAGGTATATTTTGCTTTTCTTTACTTCACTTCAAATATGTTTTAACTTTTGAGGGTCGGTTATCAGCTTCATCCATTGTACCTGACATGCTGATTTGCTTTTTTTATGTCATCCAAAACCAAACCCAATCCAACACGTATAAATGAAGCAATTTATTTATGCATCTTATTATGAATTAGATGCAGATAACTATATGTGTATATATTAAATGAGTAGATGAAATGCTTTTGAAAACTTCTCTCAGGAATCAGGATAGAATTGCTACAGAGTATGCCTCTACAGAATTTCTTATTTTCTTGCATCAACTATATTTTCAAACTCATAATATTTGTTATATAAGTGTATAAATTGTTATTATGCAGATCATTTTCAGATATTGGAATCCTTATGGAAACTAGCAACTTTGAACTATCTTCTGATAGGTTAGTCACTGAGGCTCATTTCATTTTACTTAGTTACTGAGTGTCATAGGAAAGAGCACCTTAACTTTCATAATGTATATGTGGAATAAACTTTATTTGTTTCTGTAGAAAACAAATAGAAGATAAATTGATGGACACGATCTCTTTGCTTGACAAATTTGAACAAGGAGTTAAGAGCTGCTTAGGCATCTGAAATTTGAATTCTGTATTTTTAGAATATGTAGAAATTTGGTTGGAACAAAAATAATTGTATCTTTATATTCCTTCAAGTTTTTCATAGATAAGGAAAAAATACCATAGATGGTTTCTGTCTGTATCCATTTTCAATACATCTCTTTCTTACAGCAAACTTGCTCTTGCTATCTTTTATGATTCAAATACTTGTTTGAACAGCCTTTATTATTTAGTACACTGACAACTCAGAATTAAATATTTAGGAAAATCGTAGGCTTATCTCGAAATATAGTAAAATCAGATAATTATTCCAACAACTCCAGAACCATATATAGAAAGATGTAGGACAAGGAATCACAAATATCTATCTTACATTAAAAATTAAAAAAAATCTTTACATATTTTTCCTTCCTGTAAGCTATCCTAATAGAACACAGACCCTGTTGCCTCCTTGACATTTTTTTCTTTCTTCCTGTCAGCTATCCTCACATGACCGGGACCCCGTTGCCTCCACCAAATAAAGACGGCAGCAGGGTGAGCCGTCCAGCAGATCAATTTCAACCGATCTAGGTATCTTCCTTCGCCTCTCAAACAGATTTTCAGGATCAGTTAGCAGACCGAAATTTGCATCAGAGTCCCCAATTTGGGACACCTTTACATTGCAAAAGCCAATACGAGGCAAGAGTTGGTCAGGCCAATCACTATAAAATTGGTACATATCATTAGACAATGACACTGCCGATTTGTTCATAAAATCCGCAAGAAGCACTGTGCGTGCAGTCTTTTCAAGTGCCCGTGCAATTGTTTCTAGCACTTGCATTGCATCATCATATGAGAGGTAATACAGAATTCCTTCAAGTATCCAAACCGTGTTGGTTCCTGGTGAAAAGCCGGAGTCTGTTAGCTTTTGGAGCCAGTTGGGTTCGTGTAAATCTGCCGGTACATGGATCAGTCGATCAGATGAAACTGTTAGGTTTGTCTGGTTGTCAGAGGATGCTACTACTTGGCGAATCAGTTCAGATTTGAGCTGTATTAAGTCTGGGAAATCAAGTTCGAAAATAGTGGTCTCCTTCAGGTAACTTAATCGATACGCCCTGGCATCCATTCCTTGTACAGTGGTAAGTCATATATACATGTGAGAAAAATATAGAATACCGATCGAGTTAAATGACATGTATTAAATATATATGTGCCAACCACCCCCCCCCCCCCCCCCCCCCCCTAAAAAGAAAGGGGAAGGGATTGAATCTAATTAAAAATATGCAAAAGTTTACACATCAATCTTTACATCTAAATAAAAGCTGAGCTGGGTACTACTGGTTCCTTGTAATTAAGATACACTTTTCCTTGCTTTTGGACTTGTTAATTCATGCTTACTTTTGAAGTAATTATGAATGTCCGTCCGTCCATTAATACAGTAAAAAACAATTTATATATATATAGAGTAAGGCTTGGGTGCTATGGATAGCATAGAGGGTCACCGTGCTACGGCTCAATATTCGAGTTTTCAAAATCCAAACGGTCGATCCGAATCGTTCATCTTGTTCTCCATATTAATATGCGTTTGGAGACCAAATTTTACATTTTTTGAAATTTTTTTACTATTTTATTAGTTAGGTAGAAAATCACTTGATCTAAAAAATTCTGCACCATTAAGATATTTGATTTTCTACCTATCTAAAAAAATAGTAAAAAATTTTCAAAAAATGTAAAATTTGATCTCCAAACACATATTAGTATGAAGAACAAGATGAACGGTTCGGATCGACCGTTTGGATTTTGAAAACTCAAATATTGAGCCGTAGCACGGTGGCCCTCTATGCTATCCATAGCACCCAAGCCTTACTCTCTCTCTCTCTCTCTCTCTCTCTCTATATATATATATATATATATATATATATATGTTATGGATTGTAATCATACTTTTGGAGCAATGATGGTTGTTTTCATGACTGATTGTTACAACACGCACCTGCCTTAATATATTTACTGAGCAAAATAAACTCTACAACCAAAATCAGACTTAACTAGCTCAATATAACATTAATTATTGGTTCTCTTGTTTAAAATGTCTCCACATGATCATCGCATTAATTACATTGAATAATTTAAAATGCTAATTAACGCAGTCTAAATATATATTATACAAATTAATTGAACCAATCCTTCAACTAACCTGCACCTAACAGTACTAATTGAACATGGCCACCCCCAAAAGATTCGATTGCGGCCTGGAGCCTTGCATCAAACCACAGTGTCCTTATGGCAAGCATCACACCAGACACCTCTCTTGCATTGCTCATTCTGTCCCTTCTCATTTTCTTGTACAAACCCTGCAATAATTGCTCGCCAGCTAAGACATCAGCTAAAGGGTCATTGACAGCATGGCCCCACAGTGCACGTGCAGCAGCAGTCTGCCTGGCGCTCTGCTGGAGCAAGCCCCACTGTGTGTCGATTGTCATATGAATCTCTCTAACCGCATCAGACATGACCAAGTCGCGTAGAGCGAGCTGGTCGTTGGTGTCTGATGATGTGGCTGTCTCTATAGCTTCTTGTTGTGCTTCTGCCATGTGGATGGGAGAATTAAGAATGGATTATCACATGGAGAGAGAAGAGAAGAGTGCATGGTTGGAGGATGTTAACTACTAACTAGGGGTGGGGTGTGTAGAGGAGGAAATTAAGGATGGAGGGGATAAGGAAAGAGAGCCACACCACACAGAGATTAACTGATTAAGGTTGAAAGAGAAATGGGAAGGTACAACTGTGTGTACGTACGTACGTAGAATAGAAGATAGATTAGATAGAGAGACAACCACAGAACAATTGATTGAGAGATGTAGCTAATATATATTGTTTGCATGGTACTTAATTTGGAGCCTAACCTGGACCACCAGTTGGAGATTGGTTGGGTTTATGTGTTATGCACTTAATTCCAACAAGTTTGATTTTGGATTTGAATCGATCTGATCTCATCTCAACTATTTTTTATTGCTATCCTATCTATCAGATATCAGATTTTAGGATTTTAATTCTTTGCTGCTTGATCGCCTACAGAAAAGAAAAGAAAACAATACAATACTTCATCGAAGGCCCAATATGTGGACTTAGATTGAGTCGCAGGCCTTATTGTATTGGTCAAGTAACGGGCCTATCTAAGGCCGAATGCACTTGGCCATTGGCATGACACCTATAACCTATTCCATTCCACGACTAGTCTACTTTACTTACATTTGTTGTCCTATTCGGCTATTCCATATTTCCATTCCATGATGTGTATCAAATTCTTGCTCTCTCTCCATGAACCATGATGTGTATGAGTGTATCTAATTCTAACGTTATTTATTAATTACATCTCCATTGATATAGTTCAGCGAACTGTTCGCTGTTAGCTGCAGCTGGGATGTAAAGTGTGTCAATTTCACCATTTTAAAAATTTTTGTCAGTTGTATTCAGAGAAGGTGATGAATGGGATGGTGAAATTGACACACTTTACATCCCAGCGGCAGCGAGCAGCGAACAGCGAACTATATGAATGGAGATGTAATTAATAAATAACGTTAACGTTAGAATTAGATTAGATACACATCATTAATTTCTAGTTCATTTGTCTATTTACACAGCATTCTTCTATATAACTAACGTGGCATGCACTCACATGAAAAAGTTAGAAGGATTTGTTATTTTGACTTTATCAAATGAATCAGTCAAAATTAATGGCCACATGCAGCAAAGGAAATAATAATTACTAAATTATGTTGTGCCTAGCTGATTCCGTCCCGTCCCGTAAAAGAGGAGTCCGTATCCTCTGAGATATCTCAACTTTTGCGTGACGGACGTGTCCGGTGCCTATTCGGGGGTGATGTAGGGGGTCAGTATTATGTGTGCTTTGAGATTCGTGTAGAGCGTATTTAAACGGTTGAGATTTTCCATAAAGTCACGCAAAGTTTGAGATATCTCAGAGGATACGAATTCGTAAAAGAGGATCATCGGTGAATCCAGAATTCCAGATAGATACCGCGCGCAGGCACAAGTATAGTATAACTGTACAAGTATAATAGACTTGTTCTCCAGTCAGTCAATCGCCACATGAAAAGATCTACAGCCTCTCGCTACAGACATGTCCCTCTCCCTCTCCCTCTCCCTCTCCCTCTCCCTGACACAAAGTGTCACTTGTGAGAGAAGCAAGCATTAGCACTCTGTCAACCACTTCTCCACTTTCACTCTGCTTTTCCCAATTTTGTCTACTTAATTTTGAATTTTCAACAACTCTATTGATAGAGAGAGATTAACCAACCAACAATTTAACAACTGATGATAGAGAGAGACAACCTGACCCCTCATCCACCCAAAGTCCAAAGCTCAAAGCTCAGATCTTTCTCTATTTATATTTCTTCTCCAATATTTTCTTCGCTCGATCAATGGCGGTTGCCAAATTCAAGCTCACCCCAAAGCGGGGCCCACTTGGCTTCGTAACCAAGGTGTCCATAGCCATTGTATTGGGCCTCTCTTTTGCGGTCATCTGGTCTACATTTTCTCCCAACTCTTCCGAAGCAGAGGTATCTTCCAAAAGGAACAGCTTTGAAGGAGAGATTTTGGAACCAGAATCAAAAATACCTCCTGCTAAGGCTAAAGGGCAAGGGAAGGAGACAAACAAAGAGACAGATGCCAGCTTGGGGAAAAGCAGCTCCAATGCTACTGCTACCGTGGAGGTGTCAAATCCAGACGCAGAAACCTTGAAGGGAAATGAAACAGTGGTTGAGGTAAAGGAGGAGCAGAGAGAAGAAGAAACAAGGGAAGAGCAAGGGGAGGGAGAGAACAACCAGGAGCAAGCAGGTATTCAACCACTAATTCCTTTCTTTGTGTTTTACCTAGTAACATACTGTTAAGGTATGAGAATGTGGTGGTACCAGATTGTCAGTTTGGTGCACAATGTCCAAGCTAGGACCATACCAATGTGGTTCATTTACTTACTAGACTGGTACGCACATGCTAGTATGACCTTCATTGCTGGTACAATCTGGTTGCTACTGTACTTGCATGTTTCTGAGACCTCAATACTCAGAACCAGGGGCGGAGCTAGACTTTCAAGTTATGCGGGTCAAACATGCAATGGGGGTCAATCATATAAAAACTTTCTGTTGAGTATGGGGGTCAATTTTACAGTGTCTATAGCATTTTGCTCAAAACTACAGAAAATAATGCTTTAAGTACAATTAAAAAAATGGGGGTCAATTGACCCCCATTCACTTGTAGTGGATTCACCACAGCTCAGAATGGTACTGTTTTTCTTTGTTTGTGATAAGACATTCGTAAATAAAAGGATTTCCATATAAACCTCATACTGCTGCTACAGCTAGAAATACCACTCAAAAGAAGTCCCTGTAATCTGTTTCAACACCTGATACGAGACTTGACTGACACATTAATGGATTCACAAACCTTTGTAGAAATTAAAGATGAAAATGAAAATCAAATAGAAGAGGATGTGAATACAAATCCCGAAGAAGATGAAGATGATGTAGGAGAAAATAATAACAACAGAAAAAGTCAAAATAAAAAGGAAAATATGGGGCCTTTGTTTGACCCCTCGACCCAGTACCACTGGAAGCAGTGCGGCACAAAAAGTGGGAACAATTACATACCATGTTGGGATTTTGAGTCTGATGGCCATCAAAGGCACCATGAGAGGAGCTGCCCACACACACCAGTTATGTGTCTTGTTTCCTTACCCAAGGGATATAGGGAACCTTTGCCATGGCCAGAGAGAGAATCAAAGGTAAGCTACTATTATATTTTTGACAGGGAAAAAAGGTTGAGCCCATATTGTTGCACTAACTAAAATTTGAAGAATCAAAGGTATACTATCATTTCAGGGAATTTATGTGATACCATGAAAATTTCAATGTTACCAGATTGACCCTGGTAGATACCTAAGTAAACCTCCTTAGAACAGTGGTTGTTTCGGTAATATCTTTAATAAAGGTGGTTCAATTTTTGCTTAAGATTCATACCAGTGCTGTTAGTAAACTACATGGTGAAATTTTTTCGCTGAGACTTCCATGACCAGTATCTTTTAAGTTACTACCCATGTGCTTAAAGTGCATGGTACATCAGCTATCTTCTCGGATATGGTATTATGATTTCTATGCTTTTAAATTATTTCAGATATGGTATAATAACGTGGATCATCCAAAATTATCAGCATACGTAAAATCTCATTCTTGGTTAAAGATTTCTGGAGACCATTTGGTGTTTCCTAAAGAGCAATCTGAATTCAAAGGTGGAGCCAACCAGTATCTTGACGCCATTGAAGAGGTAAAATTTCTTTTGTCATATAAAATATGTCATTCCAAAACATTGAAAAAAATATCTATGCCCAAACAATGGAATCCAGATGTTTCCTTTCCTCTCAATGATTAAGGGGAAATAAATCTGCTGTTATTCCAAAGGAATAACAGGAACCTGTTATCCCGATCCCAACCTTTCAAATTTTCCATGTGCGAATCTCAACAAAGAAACCTTTTCATACACGAATTTCAACGAAAATCAATGGTTGAGATCAGGATAACAGGTTCCTGATAACAGCAGATTTATTTCCTGATTAAGGATAGCTGAGATGTAGCCTCAGCATTTTTTGACAAATTCTAGGTTGGAGGGAGGGTACATGAGATGTTTTTCTCATTTTAAGGGGCTTTTGCATATGTGATACTTTGAGGCCAGGGTTAGACATGTAACTTCTTTCAGCTAAAATTGTTATGGGAATGTGTTGAGTCCCCCTAAAATGTCCACTCCTGAATATGTCCAGTGCATGCTTTCTTTAACAGATATGTTATACATATGCACACTGAACTAGTTGTTTTTCACAGTAAGCTAATTGCTTTTAACATATAATAATGGAAAAAAATGACCAGAAATTGTTTGTAATATTAAAATAGTTACTTCTAACAAAAATGTTATTCTTGTAAACGCTAGTGATTTTCTTTTCACATTTCTTTGTTATGTTTAACACTTATATTCTTACAATTTTCAATACATGTCTGATGATGTTACGGAAGTGTAATGATGATCATCCATGAGACTTTTGTAGTTGCCAGAAGTGCCTTGAGAATTGTAACTATATGTGTTAAAAGGAACTTGAAAATGTTATAAAAAATTAGCCAAGTGCTTACAAGAAATATTTTTGTTAAAAGTAACTTATTTAATATTTTTAAAAACACAGTCACACCGTCATATTTTTTATGATTATATGTTGAAAGTAACTAGCTTTGTGTTAAATGTAATTACTGAAGTGTTTATAAAGCACAACATATCTGTTAAAAGAAGCTTGAACTGGAGACGTCAAGGAGTGAATGCAAGGTGGATACTTAACATATAGACTCCTCTCATGATTCAATTTTTTTATTATATTTTTCTTAAATTAGATAGTACCGGACTTGGAATGGGGAAAGAACATCCGCATAATCCTCGACATAGGATCCGTTGGTGCCAGTTTCAGTGCTGCTCTATTAGAGAAGAATGCATTGGCATTAACGCTTGCGCTAGCAAATGACCAAACTGACCTAGCCCAGGTGGTGCTTGAGAGAGGCATGCCCGCAATTTTGGGCAGCTTGGGGTCAAGACGGCTCCCTTTCCCTAGCGGGGTATTCGATGCAATCCATTGTGGTGATTGCAATATAGCTTGGCACCATAATGGTACTTATCATTGATCACTTCTAATTAATGTCTAATTAATTTGAGCTTTGTTTGAGTTCTTCAATTTAAGTACCCTAATTATGAATTTTAGGCCCCAAATAAACCAAAGAATCACCAAATTTGCAATAAATTTTGATTGGACTCTACTTTGCTTCTCTAGCATGCTATTGGTAGCAAAATAAGGAAAGAACCAAAAGGGTTGGATGAGCGCATTCAGGTTTAAAATTTTGCTGATAAGACAGTGAATAAACTGCTGTAGCAATAATTTTATGTTACATATTTTTTTCTAGGTGGGAAGTTGCTTTTAGAAATGAATCGAGTTTTGCGTCCAGGTGGTTACTTTATTACATCCACTAAGCATGGAGATATTGAGACTGAAGAAGGTAATTTTAGATGTTTTTGTTCCGTATGTGAAAAAGAAAACCACACTGAGTACTGCAAGGCCACAAATCATGTATTCCATCGTGTCTGATGCAAATACTTGACTAAATATTGCAATACATTTGCAAAGATTAAGGTGGAAAACACGTGTTTAATTTGAATATTTTGTTTAAATTAAGTTCAGGTCTTGGATATTTGGTCATGATCTTTTAGGTGAGGTCATTGTTGGGCTTGGAAATTTGGTTTTTCCAGATTCAAATCGGTAGTTGTATAGGTAGAACCCCAGGTAAGCTGGGTTTAGGATTCAGGCCATTTTTTTTTTTCATAAAATGAACTAATTTGGAGTTGCAGTTGAGTGATATGTTGGATCATATAGATATTATTTTATATTCTTCTTCTTTTTGTCAGGCGGGGCAGGTTAGCTTTCTGGCTGGGTTAGGTGGTTCTGTAAGTTTGATTCCATTATCAGATTCAGGTTCTTTCTGGCTGGATCAGGGGCTCGTTGGGATTTGAGTTGGTTGGATTTGGGCAGGTCAAGGTGTCTGGTTTCAGTTAAGTAGTGTCAGGCCAGGTTCGTTCCTCAGATTGGTTCAGGTTCTTCTGATTGACTCTTCAGCAAAGTTTTGTCATGTTTAGATCTTGGTTGTAAATTGGTTTCTATAAGATTTTATAAGTTATATGAAAATGGTCCATTGGATACTAGCATAACAGTATATCAAAGAAAATGATTATAACAGTCAATACTACAATGATGCTGTTTCCATTTTTTCCAGGTATGTCAAAGTTATTGGCATCAATATCTTGGATTATACTGGCACATAATACCAACGACGAAAGTGAAATGGGAATAAGAGTTTATCAAAGACCGGCCTCAAATGATATATATGAGCTTAGAACAAGCAAAAACCCTCCCTTCTGCAAAGAGGATGAAAAACCGGACCTAGCCTGGTACAATTTTCTCTGTTTCCTACTATTCTTCAAGAAATACTCACTGTACCCTTTCATTTACCTCATGCATGTAGAGAGAGAAATAGTGAGGAGTGGGTTTCTTTGGGTTCTTTCTCTCAGGAATTAGAAAGGGTTACATTTTATTTGGTGTTTGCGTGTCTGGGCATGAAAATAGGGCACAGGGGAATAGATGATGTGTAGCCTACTTGGCTACTTGCATGATCTTTTCTACATTTTGTAGGCTACAGTGATAATTGATGGTGTGTTATTGCATGCCTACATTGTGAGGAAGATGGGACAATTCAAATACCTTCCATAGAAAATTAGAAAGAGAAGTCTGTCATATTATGTGATTTCTTGGGGAAATGTGACATTTATGATGTTTTTTCAGGTAAGTAGGCTAGCCCACATTTATGATGTTATGTGGGGTTAGCATGGTATTTATGATTCTTTTATGCCATTTATCTCCAACTGCTGGTTTAAGATTTGTGATTTAGACTGTTTATTTTACATGTTCAGATCATGTGGGTTTAGGGATTTTAATAAGGCCTAGGTTAGATTTGGGCGCAGTTCTGACCTGGGTCCAATAGATTTTTATGATTGGAATTTAGAAACATTTTGGATTGAGTTGTGTCTCAATTTGGATCAGTTCAGTGGATCTATGGTTGCATAATTTTCTAGCTGCATGTCTCTTTATTTGCCTTTTTTTTTGTATCGAACATCACACCATGCATTTTGCATTATTTGCAAATAACATCAAACATTTCACATATCTGAAATTAGCACCTAGCATTGTTTTTATTGTCTGCAAGAGTGCTGAAGACAAAGTGAACCACAAAAGACCAACTGTTCCACTTCATCTCATATAAATCAATCAGACCTTTTCGTAATTATCACTTACAAATATGGAGTTTAATTTTCTTGATTTCAGTTCATCTTGGAGCTAGATGGAGAAAAGAAAAAAAATACTCACTAAAAAGGGCATAGTTTCCAACTTTTAATTGAGCATCCCTTCCGTACCATAATGTATGGGGAATCAGTCGCAAACATGTGAAATTTTGGCTGTAATCTTCTAGAAAACATTTATATAATCATAAAACACATGCACACGTATGCATATTTATGTTGTTGGTTTATTTATCTATTTATTTATTAATAATTTATTTATATCTCTTTCTGTAAAACTACAGGTATACTCCGATACCCACATGCCTACACAGAGTACCAGCTGCAATAGAAGAAAGAGGCAGTGACTGGCCTGAAGAATGGCCAAATAGACTGGAGGCCTTTCCTGATTGGTTAGGTGACTTGCAAGGGAGGTTGCATGCTGACCAAGGCCATTGGAGAACCGTTGTTGAGAGATCATACCTTAATGGGATGGGTATTGACTGGTCAACAATTCGCAATGTCATGGATATGAAAGCCATCTATGGCGGGTGAGATATAGCTTTTCTTTTATTTGAGTAATTGGTACTCTCCTTGATAAATTTAAATAGTCCCTCGCCTTTGAATAATTGAAAAAGGAGGCTCTTTGCAACTTTTGCGAGATTTTGGGTGCTACTTTATATTTATTTTATTCTAACATCAACATATACATTTTATTCTAACATTAACATATAAATAACCCCAACCCACCCATGAAAGGAGAGGTACTTTCAAACTTAAAATTATAACAACAACTATGACAAAAAGAAGGTGATGAAATCATAGTTTAGAAATGGCACCTCACCTCTATGTCATCATACCAGTGTTCTAAATAGCTACGCTATAGCTTTTTCGGACCCTAAAAGCTATGGCGCTATGAGTGATATATAGCTAGCTACTTAGTGTAATCGCTTATTTTTTTTAATTGTCCCGCTATACCGCTATAATCGCTATTTAAACCATTGCATCATACTGATCGAACATTTCTACTATTATGCATGTGAGTTTCGAAAGTCTTCCGTGGAAGGAAAATTTTTGCACATCTATTTTGAAGATAAGAATATAAGTCCTCTTTTATCTGCCTCTCTTTTTTTTCTTGCATTTTGGAGATGACTCCTACTCTTAAAGCTTTTATGGCAGTTGGTTGGTTAACATGGATCAGAGCTAAGTCTTGAGTTTCAATCCTGCCAGACATCAATTAGAAAATAATTTCCTCCTATTAATAATTTTGTATGCAACACATAAAACAAAGACATGATTTACCAAAATTAAGGATTAATAGAGGCTTCATCTGTACTTGGTAATCAATCAGAACGGGACTGATATGTTCATTCATATAGGTACTTCATATTATGACAATCCATATAATAAGAACTAATCATTGTCAGAACTTGCAGCTCTCTCTCTCTCTCTCAATAATCAATGTGGTCAATTTCTTCTCTTTTTTTATCTAAATTTAATTTTATTTGATGATGTCATTATGTAGGTTTGCGGCAGCATTAGCATCTCAAAAGGTTTGGGTGATGAATGTTGTACCAGTGCACGCGCCAAATACTCTTCCGATAATTTTTGAGAGGGGGCTTTTTGGTGTCTACCATGATTGGTGTGAACCATTTAACACACATCCAAGATCTTATGACCTTTTACATGCCGACCATCTTTTCTCTCGCCTTAAAAATAGGTATGACTTAATGCCCTTTTTTTTCTTCATTTTTCTTTTTCTTCTTTTTTTGTTGATCTTTGTTAATATAATGTAATGTGTTAAAACAAGAAAAATATAACTAGATAATGATAATCATCTCATATGCCCCTGCAGAGGAATGCTAAATATCACATATACTCCTTTTCTACCCTTCCTTTCATACCATTTGTGGAGTTATGCATGCATTCCCCATTTTTCACATGATTTTTTGATTTACTTGTTCCTTCCAGATGCAAACATCCTATCGTTATTGTAGTGGAAATGGATCGGATTTTGAGGCCAGGAGGGTGGGCTATAATCCGTGACAAATTAGAAATATTGAATCCTTTGGAAAATATATTAAAATCTTTGTTGTGGGAGATACCCATGACGTATGGCAAGGACAAGGAAGGTATCATCGTCGCACGAAAGACGACTTGGCGACCCTGAAATCAAAAGAGCCTCCCTCCGTCGCTTTTATTTTATTTTATTTTATGAATGAGGTGGGGTTTAGGAGGAGAATTTTTTTTGTGATGTAGAAAGGGCAATCATTAATCATACTGCTGTGGGATTTTAATTTGTAGAGTATTATTGCATTTATTCTTGATGTATACTTAAATGTAATTCGGCTGTCAACAGTTAACACACATGTATTGTGAATAATATCATGTTCATTGAAATTTTGAGTTGATTCATCGGATTGCTTCTCAGCTTTAATTTGATGTATAACATATTTAGACTTGGGAATTGAGAATGAAGAGGCATGCAGGCCAAGTGGGAAGAGTGGTTGATTGGGCTGCAAATGAAGCCCATAGAACTGACTATAAACAGCAAGAAAAACATGTGTAGCAGTCGGTCCCACTCCCAGATCAGAACAGATTGACAAATGACAAGAAGGTACGTGACAAAACTGTGAAAAAAGAAAAGTTATACATACAATGGCAATGGGGCAATGGGGCAATGGCTCCATCAGAGTCAGACTGATCAGCAGCTAGAAGGCAAATAGCTAGCTAGCTAGGTCGTATGAACAAGAACAATTAATTATCCTGTGTCAGGATTGCAATATATCACAAGTTGGCCTACCGCTACCAGCACAGGTTTCCTATGCACTGGCCTGCAGCCTGAAGGAGAGGAACAAATACAATACAATCATTCAATTCAATATTGTGAGAAAACAAAACAGCCATTGTCTGAAATTGTTACACTGTCCCTGTAGTAAATCTAATAGCTATCTAGAACTAGAAGGGACGTATCTAGAATTTTCAAAAAAAAGATTTGCTGATTGCAGATTGCAGATTGCTATCAATTAATCATCGCTATGAATTCAATTCAATTCAATTCAATGTGTGGTTTCTTGACTGTCAACTCATATAAACATCATCGCTAGCTAGATTGCAGGCCTTTCTAATTCCAATAAGAGTAATTTTCCTTTTTCATTTCTCCTTTCTCCTTTCCCCTTTCCATCCATCATATCCATGTAGATGTAGATGTAGATGTAGATGTAGGGTAGGGATTAGCCGATTAGGGAAGTCGAACTCGAATGCCATGGCGTGCTTCTTCTCTCCTTCGCTGATACGTAAGGTCCTAGGCCTCTTCTCAACCTCAATTCGCATTTCCCTCCTCCACCTCTCCACCGCCTCTCCTCCTCCTCCTCCTCCTCCCCACCTCTTTTCCCTCTGCACACACCACCCACCCCACACAGCCTCTCTTTTACACCTCCTTCAAACCCTCTGCTTCACTGGCCGATCTCAGGAGGCGCACCACCGCCTCCTCCTCCTCCTCCTATCTTCTTCCTCTTCCTCCCCACTTTTCACCAATCACACCTACAACGCTCTTCTCTCCGCTCTCCTCCAATCCAACAATACTCCCCTTCTCACACTTCGCCTCCTCCTCCGCCTCTCCCATCTCAAACCCCTCTCTTCCATCTCTCTTTCCACCTTTAACAAACTAATTCACCTCCTCTCCCAACCATTCCTTGCCCATGCTCACCGCCTTCTCCTTCGACTTCACTCTACTGGCCCATCCCCTGACACCGCTACATATACCATACTTCTAAATGGCTATGCATATCTTGGACAATTCGCTGCCGCACGCCTCCTGTTCGATGAAATTCATCATTGCTACCTTTCCCCCAATTCACTTACACAGAGTACCGTCATCAAGGCAGCACTCAGGAAACGAGCCCACCTGTCAGAGGCTATGTTGTTGCTGGAACAACTCTGGTTAGATATGCAATTGGAAAAGGAAGGACGAATAGAAGAGTCACTGAGAAATGCAGCTTTTGCAAATCTGATCCAATGCCTATGTCAGGAGGCTCTCTTTCACGAGGTCTTTCGAATAGCTGAAGAGATGCCACAAGGTGATTGCATAAGGGGTGAGTTTGCATACAGCCAAATGATTGATTCTCTTTGCCGGTATGGTCACTACCATGGTGCGGTGAAGATTGTTTACATAATGAAGAAGAGAGGTCTTGCACCAAGTTCAGTCTCCTACAATTATATAATTCATGGACTTTGTCTTAATGGAGATTGCATGAAAGCATACCAGCTACTGAAAGAAGGAAATGATTTTGGGTACACACTTCCTGAGGTGACATACAAAGCACTAGTGGAGTCACTATGCAGAGAGAATGATGTTGCCACCGCAAAAGATGTTCTAGAGATCATGTTAGGGAGAGAGATTGACACGGAGACTAAGACACGTTGGTACAACATATTTCTCAGTGCATTGCGCATTGTCCAAAACCCCAGTGAACAACTTGATATACTAGTGAGGATGCTCGAGAAGCAGTGTCAGCCTGACACCATAACCCTTAATACTATTATTCATGGTTTTTGTAAGGTTGGCAAGATCAATGAAGCAAGAAAAATATTGCATGATATGATTGATGGCACATTCCCCTTGTGTGTACCAGACGTGGTCACCTTTACCATGGTCATTCATGGGTTACTTAACACTGGTCAATCTGATGGGGCACTTGATATGTTACGTAATATGGTTCAAAAGCATAATTGTGCACCAAATACAGTAACTTACAATGTCATCATAAAGGGGTTATTTGACCTAAAGAAGGTTGAAAATGCCTTGAAGGTGTTTGATGAAATGCTCAGAAAGAGGATTTGTTGTGATAGCTTAACTTATACACATATAATAAAGGGTTTATTTGAGGCTGATCGGATTGAAGAGGCGAAGAGATTTTGGGATGATATCATATGGCCTTGGGAAAAGCATGATGAGTTTGTTTATGCAGCAATGCTTAGGGGCTTCTGCCAAGGAGAGAAATTTGAGGAAGCATGTGATTTCTTGTACAAATTGGTGGACAATGGGGTAAAACCTGGGGTTGTTAATTACAACATATTGATTGATTATGCTTGTAAGAAGGGGTTGAAAAGGAAGGCATACTTGTTTATGAAGCAGATGAGAAGGAATGGTTTGGAACCTGATGCAGTTACTTGGAGGACTTTAAATCAGTTGCATCACAGTGATAAATTGGAGATGGTTATGAGCAAGTGCGATAATAACCAGGATGTTTCAGCAAATTTAAAAGTGAATTCTGATGACAGTGTGCCTGGAGATGAATTAATGGAAGGGGCTTGTGATGTACCTGGAGATGCAAAAGAGCCTCTGTCAAGGACTGCGAGGAGGGTGTTTGGGTTGTTGTAATTTTCTGTTAAATTAAAAATATATTCTTTGATTTAATTTAATTCAATTATAATTTTCTCGTCTCGTCTCTCTATCATTGAAATTGTTTGATTTTATCTCCATGGCTTCTAATATGAATGTGCTGCTAGTCAGCGGAAGCATGCAGTAAACAATAACAATAATTGTTGTAGCCTGTAGGGATGACGGGTAAGGGTAAAGGGTAAGGTAGAGAGAAAGAACTAGTGCATGTAACCTCAACGATCATTCGATCAATCAATCTCTCTCTCTCTCTCTCTCTCTCTCTTATGATAATAAGATGCCAAAAGTGTTAATAATTGGTACTTTCTAAGTAATAAAATAAGTCTGATGGAGAGCAGGTGAGGTTAACTAATCAGATGTTGACCGGCCTTTATTATTTCTTAAAATATGTGGGTCCAGTACTACTTCAAATATATATTTATTTATTTGTCAATTTTATACTAGTACTGTTTGTTTCTGTTAGGCATTATTAATATGAACTTGTTGGCTTCTTCCTTCTTGCTTATTGCCGCTGTAAACCAAATAAACTTTAAAATGGAATTTGGATTAGTTGTTTTACTAATTGATCCCAGTTGCAATAAAGGGTTGACATTGCAAGACATGCGCAAAGTTTGCCCAAAAGATATTTTGGCTAACAAAATCTAAATGATTGTCAAAGCGCTTAATCTTATCTGACTGTACGTTGCACACCACAAAACAGAGCCATCATTTTTTTCCTTTTCCGAAACTAACAGAGCTTCAAATCCAGATGAGATGTACAATGATCTAATAGATGAATATCAAAGTAGATCTTTAGGCTATTTTTTATACAAAGAAGCCTACCACCCAGACAATAATTTCTAATTCCCAAGTAAAAGGATTTGAATAAGATGCAATGAAATTGAAAACAAAAAAGAAAAAAAAAGAAAAAAAAAAGAAAAAAAAAAAGGGAAAAACCATACACCAAAGAAGGGGAGGAAGGGGTTAACAAATGATTTTGCGCCTCGCCATTTCTGAGTCAAAGATGCATCCTCAGAACCGGGCGTTCTCGAAGCCGTGAAGATCACTAACTCTATTCAACGACTTTCTCATTATTGCCACCTTTGCCAGCTGTTCTGCAGCTCGCCATGCTGATGTTGGCGTCAGTGCATCAGCAGCCACAACATTTACTGCCTCGTCTCTTCTTCGTGTCCTCAGAGACTGACATGGTGGAGTTGGAGGATCCTGTCGCATCTCCCGCCGCCGCAACTGCACTTCCCTCATCTCAGAATCCAACTTTTCAATAAGGGGATCCCTTTCCAATGAAGAGTACCCACACGGAGACTGCATTTGTGTCTGTAATAGAAGGGAGCGAGCTGAAGAGAGCAGATGTTGTGCTGTTGCATAGTCCATTAACTCGACAAGCCTCCTTGATTCTGCCAGTGCACGAGTTGCCACAAAGAGGTCACGCAAATGGATGGACGTGCTGCTGCAATCCAGAGGAGGTAACAAAAGAGGCCTCTCCGATCCGCAAATGGATTCACGAGAAGTCGGATCACGGTAATTCCACTTGGTTGACAATGACATGTGATCCTGTGGTTGGAGCGGGGTTCTTAACTCCAGCAGAAGTTCCCTTTCCTCTTCGGCGTAGAGATCCCCGAGCGGCACCTCAATAACCCTGCCTCCTCGACCTATATTATCGATTGGTAATGCCACTGCCTGTTGCCCGGACCCACATGAATATACTGACAATATCTCACCACAAGGGAAGTTCAATTGTAGCCGTATGTTCTGCATGACAACACTCACGAGCCCACCTAGGCACCTTACAAAGGCATCCTCCTTTCTTGGTGTTGCCTCCAGTGTTGTTGGTCCTCTGCTAATTGGTATTTCGACATGTGCAAAGCGCGTAGTTGCTTTAGGTGTTGGTATTTGTTGTATTGTTGTATGATCCCTCTCTTTCTTCATCTCTTGTTGTCTGTCAGAAAGAAGCATAATAGTAGCGACAGAATTTCTTTCCCTCCTCTCCTCTAGCACCTTTGTGGCCTTCTTTAGCGCATCACCAATACATACATTGCTAACCACACCAACAGGTGCGTTTCCAGCCGCCACAACCAATCGATCAACAATACTACGGGCAGAGCGTTGCCCCTGTCTGGACATGCGCCGCAAAGGGAGCAAACGTTTTGCTGCTGTGCCAGAGAATGCAACAAGAGATAACCGATCAGATGGTCCAAGCGATGCGATGACAAGACGCACAGCCCGTTTGAGCATTTGTAATTTCTCTCCAGTCATGCCCTGCCCAACATCTAAGACAGTTACCAGGTCGACTGGGGCTGGCCTTGCATGGTTGGATTTTGCAAGTGGAGGTGCTTTTACCTTGATTGATACTACATATTTACCATGTTTACGGCCAGTTGATATGAGGGCAGCCTCTGGTGATACAGCGATGGACAATCCAAAGTTGGTATGCCCTGATTCTGATTCAAATTCAAGGTCACCATCTTCATTTGCTTCTGGGATGGGGTTGAACCCACCATGATTGACCAACCTTGATTTGGGCAAAAGGGGTTCATCATCGTTATATACCTTGTACTTTTTATTGGAAGCAACAGGTTTTGAATTCTGATCTTTCTCTTTCTCTTTCTCTTTCTCTTTCTCTTTCTCTTTCCTGGGAGTCTGATTTTCAGCATTGTCATCAAAGAGTTGATGTTTTGGATTTGGTTTTGGGGCAGCGGCTAGGGGAGAGCGGAGAGAGGAAAGAAAAGGAGAATGTTGCCAGGTGGCTGAGCATACCGGGCAGGAAAGGGGATGGGATCGCATGTAAGTGGAGATGCATGGGAAATGGAATGCATGTCCACACTCTGCCGTGAAAACCGCCATATTTCCAGTAGACCTACTTTTCACGCTCTGATCGCACACACCACATCTGCCCTGAAAGACAAGAGACAGAGAGAGAGAGAGAGAGAGAGAGCTAATTTAATATCAACCAAAAATGTCACAACTAGATCTAAATATTTTAGACAAAATCCAATCCAATTTAATTTTCTCATATTAATTTCTACTAGGTTTTACTCCTACAATTACAATAGGCAAATCTAACATTCCTAGTGTTAAAAAGAAAGAGCAAAAAGTAATTAGATAGATCTCTCTCTCTCTCTCTCTCTCTCTGACACAAAACAAAACAGAGGAAAAGGCAAAAGAGAAAAACAAGTACAAAAGCGAAGTAAATAATCTATTCCTCTGCCCCCACAAGCCATGTAAGCTCAAGGGAAGAAGAAGTAGAAATAGAAATAAAAGGTACCCTGGAGAGAAGAGAGGCCTTAAAAAGGGCAAATTTGGATGGAGAGCGGGGCGAGCAAGGTACCGATGCAGGAGCGGTGGTTCCCTTCTTCTCCTCCTCGGCTTCAAATTTGGTGCGGCAGCGGAGGCCACGTGGTGTGTTGGCATTGGAGAAAAAGGAGATCTTGGAGCAGCTCCGAGGGCTAGGGCTAGGGCTAGGGCTGTCTCCGGCAGTGGTATCTCGGCGGACGGAGGTGCACAGCGCTCTTCTCCAGCCCGTCCCCATTTATCACTCACTCACTCACTCACTCACTCCTCTGTAGTCTGTACGGATAACCGATCTGACCTTTGCAAATTGCTCCTATATATAGTTAGTTCCTGTTAGAGGAAATTAAAGTTGGATGTATCATTGGCTGGCTTTTATTTTATTGGAGAGAGAGAGAGGTGTTTGATGGAGTTACAGTGAGGGAGGGATCACCGGATCAGCAAGGAAGGAAGGAAGGAGGGAGGAATACTGGAATGAATGAATGAATGAATGAATAGTTGTAGCTAGCTAGCTCTAGCTAGGCTCTAATTCTAATAGATGAGATGAGATGAGATGAAATGAGATGAGATGAGAGAGATGAGGTGTGAAGAGCCCAGTAGCTTACTATTATTTATCTCTGCGCTCTCATCCCCACCATCTCATTCATCCTTAATATTTTTCTTCATTGATAACCATCTCCATTGCTGCTCCCTTTAATTTTCTATCTCATCATCTCATTTCCACGCCTATATTTTATTTTATTCCATCAATCAAATCAACCCTAAGTGTTCAAAAACAAATTGTTTTCAAATTTCTAATTTTATTAAGATAATTAATAATATAAAAATGGAACAGAATCAGACTTTTAGACTACTACGGAAGTAAAACATAAATAGAATCAAGTACATAAATTTCACACAATCTATAATATTTTATCTTCAACTTTATTACAAATAAGATTTAAATTTTTTTTTAAATGAATGGAAATTAATTGACCTCCATTCATATAATCTAAATTCGCCACTGAATATATAAATATTTTTTTTATCTGAAATTGCAATGTGGATTAAGACAACTCTTTGTCCTAATATATAATAGTAGAGTGAACAACATCTAAAGATAAAAAGTGCGATTAATTTTTTATTATTGTTGAAACAAACTTTTTTACAATAATAAATGTAAAAAAAGGAATAATTCTTATGATAATATTTCATAAATAATTTAAAAGGAGCGATAAGTACATTATTATTTTTTTCTCTAACGAGAGATTTTCTCATCTCCTTTTCGTATATTTCTATGAAGCACAATGAATTGTTTTTTTATTCCTAGTTTTGTATACTCTTATCAACTGTAGCCTAAGTGATTTGAAAAAAAAAAAAAAAATAGAAGTTTGTCATCTAAATGTTTGTATGGCGCTATATCTATATATTTGATATCTTATATATAAAATATAAAATGAAAAGTTGAAAGCGAGATTAACAAGTCTTTCCTTTCATCCCTTCATGTCCGTTTCCTTATTGCCCTGGCCTGTATGGAAATTAACTTGCAAAGTATTATTTATGCGCATTGAAGCATCAAAACATGTAATTAAAGATATGTCGAATCAGTTAGGAAAGTGATATAAAATAAGTTTTATAATGGAAGATTGATTATGTAAATTATTGATTCTGTATTTGAAACCCACTGCATTAATTAAGGAACCGAGCTCTGTAGCATATATATATATACATATAGATATATCCAAATGTCTTGTCTCCTATGGCTATGAATGATGAATGATGAATGATAGTGGAGCCGTAGATAAGTGAAAGTTACCTTCTTTTTTTTTTTTTTTGTGGGGGTAGGTAACAGGTAATAGGTAATAGGTAATAGGTAATAGGTTAGGTAAAAGGTTAAGAAAAATGACGCTAGTCGCTAGAGCTAGACTTGTTGCTCATCGATCGTCGGCCGCAATACTATTTATTGTAAATAATGAAGTGGTGGATGGATGTGACGTTCATTACTGGAATGGAATGGAATTGAATTGAATTGAATTGAATTGAAATGATGTACAAAGCTAAGCTTAGGCCTTCCTTCCTTCCTTCCTTCCTATTGAATCTACATCATTTCATTTAATACTCACTGAATCAGTGCAGCTGCAGCCAGACTCCAGACTCCAGACTCCTCTTTGGGATTCTCTATCCACTTTCGGATCTTTTATTGCTCCAAGTAACCCTCTCTCTCTCTCTCTCTCTCTCTCTCTATTCTTCCTAACTAAACTAAGTAGATCCAAAATCCTTTCGTTGCTGTGGTCCAGCTCTATTTTTCTGGCCGAAAATCCAAACTCGTTATATTTATTGTACAATTGAGGTCACAAACAAAAATTAAAATTGCCATTCTATACTCTATAAGTTATCGTTTAGTTAAGTAAAATTAATAACTTGACAGTCTCCTTTTCCCCTTCCCTTCTTTCAAATCTTGGCATCTTCTTTTCTAATCTAGATCCTCTATGCCATTTCTCATGCACCCTTCCGTGCGTCGGTCCAGTCACTGATTCTCCTAATTTAATTTTACTGAGAGCAAATATAAAAAAAGATGGTCACAGCCACAGAAAAACAGGAGATTTCCATTCTCTCTCTTTTCATTATTTTATTTGGCTTATTTTTTTTGTAAATATGGGAAATGATAATCACTGATCCCATGCTCATCTCGTCTCATGCATCTGCCTTTTTTTTTTTCTTTTTTTTTTTTTATATATATATATATATATATAACAGAGACTAAGACCTAAGGCTAAGAGTAAGTCAGTAAGTCGCCTGTTTAGTCTCTGTTTACCTTTTTATTATTATTCTGATAGTCTGATTTGATCCAACAGCCTTTTTCGTTGGATTTAAGGACCCTCCGCCTCCGCTCCGAAAATATATATTTGTCAGGTCGATTTAATGATTGAACTTGAACCCCAATAGGCCAATAGGATTATAGGATCGGTCAATACAATACAATACAATACAATACAATACCCAATGTCCCAATTGCATTTGCTCCACAACTTTATTTATTGTTTCACCCAACCCAACCCAATCCTCCCTCCCTCCCTCTTTATTGTTATTAAATTACAAAAAAAAAAAAAAATTGAATGATCTTTCAAGAGAAGAGAAGAGAAGAGAAGAGATGGATCAAATTTAATGCCAGAAGCAGAAGAATGTTTTTTCTTATTCACAAATTCAAAAAGTTCCAAGCAAAAAAGAAAAAAGAAAAATTATATATCCTCGCAAAAACAATGAAATAAATTATGTTAGAAAGTTTGAAGCTCAGCTACCACGGTCACGGTATCTAATTAGCTTAGCACATATATACGATTATACGTACATTCTTTTTTATTTCTTTATTTTGTAAAATGGTTGGCTTTATCCATTATGCAAGTGTATGTGTTCAATTCTGGTAGCCACAGGAAGCTATATATCATTACAATTATACCTCCAGTATAAATAAATAAATTTATAATTTATATCCGCATTAAATACACTTCAGACAGATTTTCTTTTTTACAACTGACGCACGTCTCTCTCTCTCTCTCTCTCTAGACTCTTCTCTATTTTTTTTGAAAATTTGACAGTAGCTGCCAAAATCTCTCTCTCTCTCTCTCTCTGTTGAAAATTGAAATGAAATTAAGCTCTCCTAGTCCTCATTCTCTTCTCCCCTTTCTCTCTCTCAGACTCTCAGTCTTGAGTCTTGACTTTTGCTGGAGGGAGATCTAAGATTAAGATTAAGATTAAGATTAAGAGTAAGACTAAGACCAATACTAAGAGTGAGTTCCCCAAGTCAACAATTAGATTAACACATTAAATAAAAAAAGTTACATATTCCTATGTACACAAGTCATGTACGTCGGAAGAATGAAGCTATGGTACTATATATGCATACCGCAAATTGATCTGTAATGTTAATGTATTACACATTATTATTATTTTATTTTATTTTTATTTTAAAATTTAAATAGTCAATAATACTTGCAGACTAAAAAATATTACATTTTTAGTATTCTTTTATTATTTTATTACATACATAGAATATCGATTCTAGACATATTCAAAAGTAGTAGTTATTTTCATTCTGTTTAAAAATATAGTAATTTTTTTCTTTTTTAAAAAAAAGGAAAATTTTCTCTACAGATTAATTTTTTTAAAGGAATCATATTGAACGATTTAAATTGATTTGAATTTTAGAAACAAATATATTTATTTATAATATGAATCAATTTACGCTATGCATAGTACCATAGCCTCACTTGTATAGTTTTTAAAAGTTCTAGCTTGACGACTCATTTTCTTTTGATTATGGTAAAAGTTACAGAGAGATATCTGCACTTCATCGTCTATACATCTATTTTTTTTAGATATATGTCTAATTTGTTTCTGAAAAGTGTATATATTTGACAGTAATATATTAATATCTTATTTCGAAAATAAAAAATATGATCGTGCAGGAGAGGAAAATGCTATGAATGATTTTGGTTATTATGACATCACTGTCATTTTAACATCCATAACATCAATTATAAAATTTATCGAATCAACTTCAAACGGTGAATTTAAAATTTTCAAATGTCTACTTTATTAGTTATGCATTTACATGAAAATATTTATAATATTTTGAATTTATTTAGTATCAAGTCAAGCAATGAAATGTGTAATTTTTTAAGTTAATTTTAATGCATTCATTTTTTAACATTTTTTACCACTTGACTTGATACTAAAATAAATCGAAAAAAATAAAATGTTTACATTTAAAAGTTGGTCCAAAAGGCACCTAGAGGGGGGGGGGGGGGGTGCTAGGGTAGTAATCTAGAAGTCAATCATTTTTTTTTCATGAATTGGATGATTAATATCATTTTGTTTTTTTAGTGTTATTGCATTTATGAATCATTTCGAGTTTATAATTGAAATTGCAAAACTTCATAATATAGATGATATACACTCTTAATAGTCACTAACCGTAGTAATTAATAGGGAACACTAATTATCCATTAGAAGGTTAATATGTGGATTAAATGATGGTCAACTTTTGCAGACTGTAGACAAGGAGTTGTCATTTAATCATATAGATACATGTTGCGAACATGGTATTTGACTGACCCTAAATGAAACGTTATATGGTATTGTGTTTGTGTCATTAACGGTTTCATTTGTGTTAAGTTCTAAAGTATGAGGTGTTGTCTTTCCTACATGAGAAGTGTGTATTCATAAGTGTTATCTAATGTTATATGTAAAAGGGAGTAATAAGGGTAACATTTCAATACACATGACTTGTGCGGAGAAAGAAATGCTCACCAAGACTACTATCGTCCCTCGTATTATTATATGAGTAATGGTAGCACTGGGTCCACTTAATAGAGTAGGATTATCCGTATACGATATAATTAATGGAGATTAATAATATGATAATCTACTCAATTAAGTTTGCAAGGATGACACATACCTACCTTGGACTTAATCAGTTACTATAAGACGATGGAATTAACACGAGTAAATTGTTTACTTAATGATCGTGATATTGTACTGGGCAACATTATCTGTGTAATTGGGGGTCATAATGTACTACCAGGTGCCACCTATGATTTATAGAAGTTAAAACAGTTTAACTCTATTGCCAACATAACAAAAATCCTCTTGGGTCACACCACATAGGAAGTAATCAGAGAATCTTATTATTAATTATAAATGTTATAATTAATCAATAAGATGGTTTTATAATTAGTTATAAATGTTATAATTAATTATAAATATCATATAGATGACAAGCTTAAACATATTAAAATTACAAATGTGTATGACACGTTGTGTAAAAGTTATCACAACTAATCGCAAAGAAATATAATTGTTCATAATTATTCAGAGCAATTATATAAATGGATTAGTATATTTGGACCTTAATTATATTTAGAATATCATTAAGAAAACCCAAAATTCCAAGTCCATTACTATTCAATCTGGGCTTTTTGGGCTTTATACTATTCATTCTGGGCCTTTTTGGGCCGAGGAGCATTTTGATAATTTACTGTTCACCGACCTACAGTTCATGATGCCTATAAATAGGGGTGGAGGGTTGGAGAGAAGGCATACTCATTCCAATGTAAAGATTGGAAAGTCTGACTGATCATCTGACGAAATCAGGTTCCTTTCTTTCTCAATTTTTCCTCTCAAATAGTGTTTGAGTTAGGAAAGAAATATATACATATAGATGTATAGATGTATATATTTTTTAGTGTTGTGAGTAGTTGTAATCTCGCAAAATCTGCGGTAATCTCGCACGAGGTTGTGAAAATGGGAGTATCTGTGAATCGTGAGACAACTATTTTTGCTAAGTGCCTCGAGTATAGTATTTATGGCAGAAGAAAAAATCGATCTCTGATTGTTCCTGGTGGATTACTGATAGAGGCACTAGACATCTGGTGGTCTTATCTAACCAGCAGCAGCGAGGCAAGTCTAGTGGCAGTTCCAATTCAAATTTGGAACCAATGTATAATGTTATGATATTTTATTTAATTGTTAAATAAATTTAGTTTTAGAAATCAATCGGGGAGATAGATCCTCAGCTTAAGATAAACGTAAAAAATTTATTTTACGGTCTTTTCCACACTTAAGCCAATACGAGGGTTTAAGATCAGCAGCTAAAAACCAACAGAGGGGGGAATAAGTCTTTTAAACTTTTTAATCTAAGTTATAATGTTCTAGTGTGTTGTATAGTTATTCTTGGCGGAAACTCAAATAACTTGAATCTAAACTAAAATATAAAATAAATAAAGTAAATAGTAGAGTTTAGAGACACTTGACACAATAGTTGTTTACGAAGTTCGGCACTAATGCTTACCTCTCCGGGGCCTGCGACCTTTGAGATGGTACGCCTTTCTTTACCCAATGAGAAATGATTACAAGGTGAAACTGATGAGCCCTTACAAACTTATGGGAAATCACACGGCCCGAACAAGGAGCACTAAAGGCTCAAAGATAATCTGATTCGCTAGGACTCAAGGATTACTAGGTGAGCGTGAGGCTCAAGATAACAAAGGTGAGCACAAAGGCTCGAAGGGTTACAAGGTGTTTGTAGTAAATAAAGATCTCTCACAAATCACTTGGATTATTGAAGTTGATTGAGTATGGTGGAGGAGATCTTCGATTGTTGAATGAGTCTTGAAGTTAAAGGTCTAACAACTTCTCTTGTGAATAGAGGAGATGAAGTTTGACAGTTGGAGCACACCTAAGAAACCTAGCATTGGCTTCTATATAAAGGGAGAGAAGCAAATCTAGGTTTATTCTTGTTTCCAAATTTGGCGTTTGTCTTCCAAGAACTACAGTGATCCATCCGTTCATATTTTGAACAACATAGAAGTTGTAGATCTCGGTCTACTGAGAATTTCAAGTTTTGATTCACTCAAAACGGAGTTCGTATGACCAAACGGTTGCTAAAATATGAAAGGTGCATAGGCTGACGGACCATAATTGTCCATGACCGTTATAACGGTCTTGGCAATGGTCAGCTCTGTTTCAACAAGCGGCTGAAGCCGCTTAACATTGATTTTATGCAGCGTGTTCAGTATTTATTCCGTTATAACGGTCAACAACTGTTCTAGAACTTCAGCACTCTTCAAATAGGCGTATCTTGGTGCTCAAGTATCCGATTTCGGCATATGACCACTTTTCGGAAAGCTTGTGAAGAGTAGATGTTGATTTTGAAGTCTTAGCCACCATTTGAGCAGTGAAGCAGTCAACTATCTCAAGGATAAAGGAAACAGCCTCAACAGTCTTGTTTCATTTCTAAATTTTATGAACCTGCACACATCTTAACTCAAGAAAACTGTTAAATGTAATTTATATATGTTTTGCAAATCTAGTCAAACAAATAAGTTGAGGGCTCCAAAATTCAACAATAAACGCATCACTCATTAAGTAAATTGGTTTGAACAGTTTGAATTAGTCGGTTGAGATCTATTTAATAAATTTTAAAGTTATTTAAGTAAATTTTTTTAAGATATAGACAATAAGTATGAAATATAGGATGTAAAGGTTATTTCTGTACGATATTAAAAAAATAAGAAAATTTCGGACGAAACTGTTAAAAGTTGACTTAATTAATTAAGATTCCGAAGGGAATCTCCAGTTCATTACCTAATGGAGAGTATTAAAGCTGGCTAAGTTTGATTGATTGATGCTTAATTATAAGGATTTATGCATGGAATTAATTCTTGGAATATATATACAGGTTTTGCCAGGTTGGCTATGACGAAGCAATTAAAGCTTAAGGCATAGGCTATAAACATCACTGTGCTCCACAAATTAAATAATTAAACCTTTTTTTTTATATATATAATTTAAGAGTGACAAATTAAAAACAATTATGTATATATATGAGTAGAATTAGGATGTACTTAACTTGTTTTTTTTATCAGTGGTGCCGTGCAATAGATAAATTTGTAGGTAGGGAAGCAATTAAGTGCCGCTGCCTCCAACTGGATCCAATTCTTCTAGATTATTGAAGGAAGAATTGAGAGAGAGAGAGCGATGAGCCGAGAGTAGGCATGTATTTTAGGAGATGATATGGCGGCACATGTGACCATGTTGGATCACCATTAATTTCTACACTAATAAGTAATATTTATATATTTATATATTTATTCCGTCATGCAGATGACTCTAATCGATCGTCTCCAACGTAACCGCGCGTTCTTAAAACATATCTCCCTCGATCATGCACATTTTTTAAAAGAATTGCAATTAAGTTACATTAATTACTTAATTAATTTTATGGTCTTAATAATAATTAAGAAGTAGAGTTCTTGATGTTCAACAATTGATATGAACAATTAATTAATCATGGGAATGGCCATGCATGGCTCCGCTCCGCGCGTACGTATATATATATATATATATATATATATATATATATATATATATATATATATATATAACTTAATCCAATAAATAAATTAAATTGATCCGATTAATTAATTAATTCCCTAGCTACAATTAAACCGCGGGCGGCGTTGATGCACCATGCACCATGCACGCACGTTTCAACCACGTTAGCAATTAACCCCCACCTCTGACCTCCCTCGCTTAATTTCTTTGCAGATTAATTAATTGCAGCTAGCGCATGTACATGTTCTTTTCATTTTCAGTAATTAATTTATCTTTTATCAATCATTCATTAATTCTTTGCTAATTAAGTCCGTAGGCGCATTTCTTTATCTTATTCAACAGTCAACACCCATCCATTTTTATTTATGCCATTTTTTATACTACTATAATTGTGTTGTTGGGACCACCTGTCATCAGGGGCGGAAGGTAGTACATTGCAGGGGTGGCTAAGTAAACCCCATGGTTTTCAGAAATTTATTATTATATACATAGAATTTTTTTATTTTATATGTATTAGCTCCCTCTAGGATAATACAAAAAAAATTGAAGGGCTTATATAGAAGAATAACATGTCTTTTGGATTTCCAACTTGCCAAAACCATGTAAAAAAATAAATAAAACCATCTTTGACTTGATTTTTTTATTATTATTAAAGCATGTAGGTATTTAATTCAACTAAACAACGTATAACAGGAAAAGAATGAATCCATATCCTCTGTGGTAACATAATATTTTTGTTTGGACCATGATCGTCCGATCAGAATTCAAGCCAAGCCAGCAAGTGAAATGCACGAGACCGCTTTAATAATCGAGTAGATTCTGATTGGACGATCTAGATCCAAAGAGAAATAGTTTGTTCCCTTAAGTTGATATGAATTCTTTTGTGGAAAATGAACTTTTTAATAATTATTAGATTAATTTATTCAATATTTCAAAGTTTGAGTTAATTAACCAGCGTATTAAATCACTAATATGATATTTATTGTAATCGCAGATGTCTGTTAAATTTTTAATTTTCTCCATAAAAAAATTAAATTATGTTAAACATTATTAGTGTATGGAATTGTAGAAGAGGTTATTTATTTTTTTATAAGTTATGTGTACACAGGTAAAATTATATTTAAGAAAAAGATTACATGCCTATTTATATTGAGAAAGAAATAGCTAATAAGATTAGTTTAAATGAGATTATTGTAGAATTTTCTCTTTTAGAAAATCATATTAAAATTAAAATTAAAAAATATGAATATGAATTTATTATATTTTTTCTATTTCAATAAACATATTATTTATTGGTTTTACTTATTTAATATAAATTCTATACAATCAAATAGTGAAGAATTATATTATTTTGTGTTTTATATATATATAATTTTTTATTAAAAAATATTTTTAATATATGATATTTAGTCGGCCAGCCTCCCCTATACTTAAAGTCAAGTTCCGCCCCTGCCTGTCATTGACCTAGCAAGTACTGGACCACGTATGTGTTATATCTCTATTCTATTATTAAGCACGTTGAGTATTCGATCCGTCAATAGCTACGATTGAAAGATAAAATTTTGGATTTGATCTCAGCTCTCCAATTACATAATTTGTCTTCTTTTTATTAAATGCATATGTTTTATGTATAAAAGTCTAAATTTAGTTAAAAACATATTCACCACATATGCTGCCACACGATTACTTTACAATTAATTTTTTTTATTCCTTGTTTCTCTTTCTTTGTTTCTATACATATTGGTGTGGGCATTTAGAAGAGTAAAGCTAATATACACTTAAGTGTACCAATGAACCCATACACTTAACTCTAGGACCGTACGATTAGCTTTGAGATTCGTGTATCACGACTTTTAAAGAAGCTACACGACTTTTAAAGAATCTACACAAATCTCAAAGCTAATCGTACTGTTCTAGAGTTAAGTGTATGAGTTCATTGGTACACTTAAGTGTATATTAGCTTTACTCCATTTAGAATATATTTTCAATATAAAATATATCAATGTGTGTATTCTAAATTGAAAACAAAGAAGAAGAAGAATATAAATTGGAACATGTGTGTGAATATATATTTCTCTTATAATATGCGGCCATTTTTATTAATATCCCTGAAACAAATGTAAATTTTAAAAATGCCCCTGCCCTCAATTTTTTTTTTATAAATGCCCTGATCGCCTGGACCCAGGGCGGCCCAAAATACCCTGTGAGGCGCCACCCCCTGGGGCGGCCCACAAGCTAAGTGAGGCGCCACACCCTGGGGCGCTTCATATGTGTATTTTTTTTTTAAGAGAAATCTTAGTATTTTGATTTGAATAATTTTGTGAAAAAAGTTTAGGGTTAATGTATATGTGTATGTGTATGTCAAAAAATAAAATATTATGTGTATGGCTACCGGAAGTACTTCGGCCGAGGTGCTTCCGGGGTTATATTTTAGTGTGTGATGATCAAACAACAAATCTAAACCGTTAGATGTTCAATCTATTATAAAATCTGCTTGGAGACCAGTTGTTACGCTTTTAATTATATTGTTGAACTTTAATTGAATTATTAAACTGTGTTATAATAAAGAAATGTAAAGTGCAAACAACATAATACCAACACGAACATGAAATAATAAAACATAATGTCAACATAATGCGTGCCGATGTAATACAGCAGTCCCATAGTCAAAATACTACAATTGGAAATATATTACAATAAACAAAAAAGTTCACACAAGCAAAATAGCAAGTTTATCTGCCCCTATCACGACGTCTCAATAAACCTAACAAACGACTAGTTGTACTGGTATGAGCTGTAGGTGCGGCATTACTTGTAGAGGCTTGGCTACTAGATGATTGGTTTACAGGAGGAGGGGGTTGTGTTCTACCAGTTGCTTCAGCAACAACTCTGGTATTTTCTCTTTCGTTGTGTTCGTTTATTGCATCTGAATATAACAATGCAATTCAGTTAGTAATATAATTAAAACATAAATAAATTTTGTACAATTCTACGTACCTGCCCTGCGCCTGTCGGAAACAGAACGGCGAGCCCGATTTCCCGATGGTCGCCCACCACCCATCTCGTCCATGGTCATTACAATACGCTTGTGTCTCCTCCTTCTCTTTCTTATCCATCCTTCTGAAGGGAGTATTCTATCACCGACATATGCAGGTCACTCATGCTGATCAGGATAAGAATGGAAAGATCCACCCTAAGTGGAAGCAAGGTAATCGGTACGGTACATGTCAGCAACATAGTGATCCTCACAATAATTCCTAACTCGGCATACCGCTATCACGTGACTGCAGGATATGTGACTTAGCTGGGGTCCTTGGCATGTACAGGTTACCGCCCTGGCATCTCCGAATTTAACAACGTGCAAGCCCTCTTGACAAACGCCATAGTGCCGTCTGGTTTACGGCTGGTTGGAACGTACTCATTTGGATTTTGCACTTCGAATTCTGTTCCATCATTACCTATCGGGATCACGGTCATAGTTGCACCTTTGTCCCTGTGTCGTCTTAGTTTCTCCTCCACCCTTGTTGAAAATGACTGGTTCATCCTTATTAATTCTGCGGCCTTAGCACGCCGTTCCTGAAACCAGACATTTAACTTGTAGAATGTGTCCTCCACAACTGCAGCCACAGGCAACATCCCGCTCTGCTTGAATACTGCATTCAGCGACTTGGACCCGTTGGTTGTCATAATTCCCCAACGCCAACCTCCATCACGGGTTTGATATATTTTCTCGTATGCTGGATCTTCGTTGACATCTCTGGGATTATTTTTGCCCACCTTCATTAAGTAGAGATTTGCCTTTGGCATGTACTACACAAAAAATAAGGAAATAGAATAATGTACGTAAACAAATATACTAAAAAATCATTTTCTTAAAGTACAGTAGTATATGTAAACAATTGAAATACATGTACCTTTGCAAAACTGCTAGTCATCTCTACCACCCTTCTCGGTTTTTTCTTTCTGCAATTCCATCTAAATGTATCAATAACCCACTTGTTGCCCCCGGTTGCCTTGGAAAGGTTCTCCGCAACGTGTTGCATGCACAACCTGTGCACACACTGGCCAGTACGGGTTGACCAACCGTAATCTTCACGATCAAAAACATATTTTATTGCTTTGTGCTGGTCTGATATCACGCAGAAATGTCCCCGATCACCCGTCTTCTTAAAAACTGCATAAAGAATCCCCAGTTCTCGCCGTCCTCTTTATGAACAATTGCAAACGCCAAAGGCAACAGCTGGTTCTCAGCATCATATGCACATGCTATGAGTAGCCTCCCCTCATAACGACTAGACATGAAGCATGCATCAATGCTGATAACGGGTCTGATGTATGGCACAGCTTGGATACAAGCACCAAAAGCCCATGTTATGCCCTTGAATTGTTGAGCTCCCTCTATTAGTACTCCGTCTTTATCAAAAAAAGGGCCATGCCATCGCTCATATATGGTGCCGACATTTGTACTTGCCATGGCCTGGAGCAATGGTGCCAGATAGCCATATGAATCCTTCCAACTACTGAATATTCTGCAAACCGCAAGTTCACGACCTCTCCACAGCCTGTTGTATTTGTGTCTGACGGTCATAGCCATCACCTTGATACTTATCGATAGATCCAACTTAATGTTCTCCTCAATTGCATCGGCAATTAGTGATGCTGTCAGCTGCGCATGGTCTGTCCTTGTGGACGCAGACTTGCATGTATGAGATGGTTCACACTTCTTAATCATCCATGCTTCCCCTGAACCCGTAGGGGTTGCAAAAAGGCGGAACTCGCAGCGCGGGTGAGTTGTACACAACACAACTAACTTTGTTCGGTCCCCTTTGTGTATTATACATTCCCAGTTGCCGTGAACGTGAGTCTCATTTATTTTCTTTACAAGTTCGTCTATGTTGGTATAAACTTGCCCTGCGGCAAGTTCTTTATTGTATTCAACACGATGACCGAAGAAACTAATGTCTGCCTCTTCGAAAGCTGTGGTGTCATTGAATGTGGCGACTGGATGCTTACTTCCCTGACCTGTAATCGGGAATTTTTCTGTCCTGGATAAACCTGGTACATTTGCATCATCATCTGATAAGTCATCAGCTTCCCAAACCCCTTGGTATTCATCCCCCGTTTCCATTTCCCTTTCTGGTATGGCATCAATAGCATCAACATCAATATCAATATAATTTCGAATAACGGGTACCGGTTCTGACTCTGGCATAGCTGGAAATCTAGGGATTATGGGTGTCTGTCTGGGTGGTGGTGGTAACTCTTCAGTATTGTGGTACCCCTGGTTGTCATAACCGGGGCTGTGGTACCTCTGACTGTCATAAGGGGAGTGCTGGTGATATCCCTGGTTGTCATAAGGGGAGTGCTGGTGGTACCCTTGGTTGTCATAAGGGGAGTGCTGATGGTACCCCTGGTTGTCACAAGGGAAGTGCTGGTGGTACTCCTGGTTGTCATAACCCAAATTGTCATAACCTGAAGGTCCAGCCCTAGCCGAACTTGAAGGTCCAGCCCTCGTTCGGGGAACCCTCTTCGAATATATGTCCATTACCGGGACCCCACAAGCTACAAATTGAGTATACACAACTCTCCACAAATTGGCATACGTTATTGGAAACTTAGCAAAGTAAGGTCTACCCCCCTACGTGAGTTGTCAATCCGTGTAGCCAATTCTATTTCATACCTGTTGGGGTTTACAGATGTCTTTTCGTATATTAGCTGCTTCAGTTCCTCAAATGTGGTATTTTCATTAATCTCGAAGCCAAATGCGACTTCTTTCGTGTAATGCACACCATCTTCATCCCTTTCTAGCTTGCCGCCGACATATAGTGCAACTAACATCTCTTCTTTAACAAACTACATTTAAAAAAAAAATTACAAGTATTACATGACATAATAATGGGTACAGTAATAAATGACTAATTGAAAAATAATTAAAAAAAGTTAAAAAAAAATTACAATTTTTCTACAGTAGGTGTACAGCAATTGCTACAGTAAATGTATAGTACGGTACAGTGCATGCAACAATAAATGTATAGTACGGTACAGTGCGTGCAATAGTAAATTTCTACAGTAAATGTATGGTACGCAACAGTGCTAAATTTCTACAGTAAATGTACGGTACGCTACAGTGCGTGCAACACTAAATTTCTACAGTTAATGTACAGTACGCTACAGTACTTGCAACAGTAATGACTAATTATTATAATTAAAAAGTAATGACTAATTATTATAATTAAAAAAATACCTATTCACTCAGCTTCTCGCCTCGAGAGAAGTTCTCAAATCGGGAAGTGACAGAGGCAGAAAACGAATGGGTTTAAATCATACTACATATGGGGCGCCCTGGGATGTGGCGCCTCACTTGGCTTATGGGGCGTCCCAGGGTGTGGCGCCTCACTTAGCTTGTGGGCCGCCCCAGGGGGTGGCGCCTCACAGGGTATTTTGGGCCGCCTTGGGTCCAGGCGGTCAGGGCATTTATAAAAAAAAAATTGAGGGCAGGGGCATTTTTAAAATTTACATTTGTTTCAGGGATGTTAATAAAAATGGCCGTATAATATGTGTGTGTGTGTGTATATATCCTATACACACACACGATAATACTTTTTATTTATGTTTTTTGATATATTATATGTTGATATTGAATTGTTGTATGATATTTGATATTAGATTTGAATCGAGCTATTATTTGATATCATTGGTACTTAAAAATAAAGAATCATCACATCATCAAATTGTTATTAGAGATCACGATTAAAGTTAATTAAAAAAACATAATCAAATAAATTTTCTATTAACATGTGTCTTAATTTTTAGATAATTATTATTTTCATTGATATATTTGTTTCTTATAATATGTTTCCGTTGCAATACACGGGTATAATACTAGTATAAATATATATATAGAGAGTTAGGCTGGGGTGCTATGGATAGCATAGTGACCTCTCGTGCTACGGCTCAATATTTAAGTTTTCAAAATCCAAACGGTCGATCCGAACCATTCATTGTTTAATCCATATTTAAATGTGCTTGGAGACCAAATTTTACATTTTTTGAAATTTTTTTACTATTTATTAAGCATTTTTGAAACCGCTGTTTTCCAGTGGTGCAGAATTTTAATAAAAACAACAATTTTGAAACTATCTTAATAAATAGCAAAAAAATTCCAAAAAATTTAAAATTTGGTCTCCAAGCACATTTCAATATGGATTAAACAATGAACGGTTCGGATCGACTGTTTGGATTTTGAAAACTTAAATATTGAGCCGTAGCACGGGAGGTCACTATGCTATCCATAGCACCCCAGCCTAACTCTCTCTCTATATATATATATATATATATATATATATATATATATATATATAGAGAGAGAGAGAGAGAGAGAGAGAGATGGGCTATGGTACATTACAATGTATAGTCTTCTTTGTACATTAAACTATAAATTACGTGATTCAAAGTCCAAATAACCGATCCAAACTGTTCATCATGTTGTCCATATTAATATGTGTTTGGAGACCAAATTTTACATTTTTTGGAATATTTTTACTATTTTTTTAGATTTATTGAAAATTGCTATTTTTTATGATCCAGATTTGTTTGAAAACAACGATTTTCAATAAATCTAAAAAAATAGTAAAAAAATACCAAAAAATGTAAAATTTGGCCTCCAAAGACATATTAATATGGACAACAAGATGAACGTTTGGATCGGTTATTTGGACTTTGAATCACGTGATTTATAGTTCAATGTATAAAGAAGGCTATATATTGCAATGTACCATAGCCCATCTCTCTCTCTCTCTTTATATATATATAGGAATATGTTAGCATGCTACGCGTAGCATAGCTCCCCTCAGTGCAACCACTCAATATTCAACTTTTCAAAATCCTAATAGTAGATCCGAATCGTTCATCTTGTTCTCCATATTAATATGTGTTTGGAGACCAAATTTTACATTTTTTGAAAATTTTTTACTATTTTTTTAGATTTATTGAAAATCACTGTTTTTAGCAAATTTGGACCATAAAAAACAGTGATTTCCAATAAATCTAAAAAAAAAATTAAAATTTCCAAAAAATGTAAAATTTGGTCTCCTAACCATATTAATATGGAAAATAATATTAATGGTTCAGATTGATCGTTAGAATTTTGAAAAGTCAAATATTGAGTCGTTGCATGGAGGGGAGCTATGCTACGTGTAGCATGCTAGGAGGTTCCTATATATAGAGGTTGGCTATTCTACTTCCATAAGCATATGTGGGCATATGCTTATAACTCATTTTTGAGTTTCCAAGGTCTAAATGGTCGATCTGAAGTGCTTAACATGTTCTCCATGTTAATATGTGCTTGGGGACCAAATTTTATATTTTTTGGAATTTTTTTACTATTTTTCAGAAATTTTCAAAACAGTCATAAAAAATATTAAGAAAAATAAAAAAAAATATGAAAAACCCTGTTTTGAAAAATTCTGAAAAAATAGTAAAAAAATTTCAAAAAATGTAACATTTGGTCTCCAAATACATTAATATGGAGAACATGTTGAGTGTTTCAGATCAACTATTTGGATATTGAAAACGTAAAAATGAGTTATAAACATATACTTTCATATGCTTATGGAAATAAAATAGTCAATCTATATATATATATATATATATATATATATATATATATATATATATATATGCTTATGGTGTTAATTGGAACTACACTGGGATATATCTGACAAGTCAAAATTAAGATCATAAATTAACATGCATATATACTGATCGATCATACTGTTGGGTTTCGGGGTAACCAAAATCCGTTTAGGCTTAAGTTGCGGAATGACAGTAGAACAAAAATTTCTACGACCAACTTAAGCTCAGGATTAAACGGGGTATGTCAGGAAACTTTCCAAGGCGGTCCATCTTCAGTATTCCTTTGGCATCAAAACCTAATTTAATCCTTTTACAGATCTACTCCATGATTGATTTCTAAAAGTTTAATCTACTTACAAATTAAATAGATTAATATAACATATTTATACCTTGTTTCCAAATCACAGTTGGAATGCAGACCGAGCGAGTAGAGCTACATCACGGGAATGATTCTTCTCGGAGCACCAAACGTATGGTGCCTCTATCGGTTATCCACCAGGACTAACCGGAGAGCGTTTTATTTCTTTTGCCAGAAATACTATAAACCGCGGAATTCTGCAAAAATACTATTCACGAAGAAAAAGACGAAAACCCGTAAACACGAATTTTCGGTTGCTCAGTTTCATCAATAAGCAAAACTGACATACCGCAAAATTTAGTAAAATACTATTCATCGATCCCGTAAATATACTTCACAACAACCCGCAAGATTATATGTCAACTACGTATAACTTTCTTTTCTCAACCGAAACACTATTTGGGAGAGAAACCAAGAAAGAGAGAAAATACCGATTCGATTCTGCATGAAACGATACGTGTGAATTAGTTAGTTTCTCTTTCCATGTACCCCTCTATTTATAGGCTTTTGAGGAGGTTCGCAAAAGACCGAAATATCCCTCAACATATGCCTATTTACAAGATATGCCATTGAATGGATAAGGATGATGACATGTCATGTGGATAAGATCGATGACGTGTTATCTGGATAAGATCGATGACACGTCATGTGGATAAGGACGAATCTGAAAAGACCCGAATGCCCTCAGCCCGAATACAAATAATATTCGTATAATTATTCTGAATAGTTATATTTCTTGTGGTTGTTTGTTTCAGTAATTTATACAACGTGTCCTGCACATTTATAAATTAACCGGTTAACTTTTATACAACGTGTCACACACGTTTATAAATTAACCAATGTTTTTGCTTGTTATTTTTACATAACATTTATAATTTAATTATAACACGTATAATTAATTATAACCATCTTACTATTGATCATAACCAATTTATAATCAATCACAATAAGATTCTCTGATTAGCTCCTATATGGTGTGACCCAATAGGATCTGTGTTATGTTGGTAAATAGAGTTAAAACCGTTTTAATTTCTATAATCATGAGAGGCATCTAGCAAAACGCATCATGACCATCCAATTACATAGATGATGCTGTACTGTACAATATCACGATCCAGTAAACTATTTACTTGTGTCTGTTCTTCTGTCTCATAGCTATCAGATTAGTTTCAAGGTAGATGTGTGTCATCCTTGCTAACTTAATCTTTTCTTGATCTTGAGCAGATTATCAAATATAATTACTCTTGTAATTATACCGCTAGCAGATAATCTTACTCTATCAAGGGGCCCGGTGATACTATAGCTCGTATAAAATACGAGGGACAAATAGTATTCTTGGTAAACTATCACTTCCTCAGCTAAGCTATACATATGGAAAAGCTACCCTTATGACTGTTTTTTACAGACAGCGTTAGATAATAATTACACATACATATTTCTCAGTGGGAATGATAAATACCTCATACTGTAGAACCTGACACTGAATGAAAACATAAATGACACGAACACAATTCTATTTAATGTTTCATTCGGGATCTGTCAAATACCATGTTCCTAGAACATGTATCTATGTGATGAAAATGACATCTCGTGTCAGGTGGTTTGTAAAACTTAACCATCTTTTAATCCACATACTAACCTTATAGCGGTAATTAGTATTCCTGCTAATTACCTTGGTCAGGGACTTCTTAAGAGTATATATCATCTATATTATGAATTTTCACAATTTCAGTCATGAACTCGAAATGATCAATAAATTCAATAATACTCAAGGCAACAAAATGATATATAAATAAACATTCAATTCATGAACAAAGTTTTATTATAATTTATCGTATTATTGAATTCTAGATTATTATAAACTAACACATACACCTGCAGGTTGGTTATATAACAATATTTATTAATTTAATTAAACTCTTTTTTGACATTTATTAATTATATATATTAGGCGATCAAGTTGTTAATTTCATTTCATTTCACATGGACCCTGGCCTTCTAATATATATATATCAAGAGAGCTAAATTATAATTTAATTAATTGAGGAGGATAATAAAAGGAGAAATTAATAATGCCGAAAACTTGACCTGCCAGTGGTACTGGATTTGGTATCATGTCACTCGTCTTATATGTTTATAATATATGCATGTATATATAATTAATCTGTGATGATCTCCCAATTGGATGCCATAACATGGTGATCACATGGATTAAAAATTGCATTCAATATAGAAAACAAATGTTAGGTGCCTTTAGGAAAAGATACAGGTTAAGTAAATAAATAAATATTATGACTAATGATTAGATGGAGCTAGCTAGCTAGGGGATCGAGTTTGAGAGAATCATTAATTAACTACACTTTCTTTCTTTCTCTGCTCCCTTCTCTTCAATTGCCCTTTTTAATTATATGTTATGAAACTAGAACAAACAAATACCTAATTATGGAAGAGCATTTTTTTTTTTTTAAATCGTAAAGCTAGGTTGAAGATCAATTAGCTACTCAACTATTTAATAACAATATGGATTCTTCTATCCAGGTTTCAATTCTACGTAATTTTAAAAACTGAATAATAAAATTATCGAAACAAGATTGTTTTTTTTTTCGATAAATAAATGAAACTAAATCGTTGCTTTGGTCCCATCGAAGGCAGGCTAATGGGACTGAACAAATAATTCAGTCCTACTGATTTATACAATTTATCAACAATTACACAAATGTGAAAAATCAATTGACCAAACTAATATTGGCTTCTCCCCAATGGGAGCCCATGTGATAGAGAGAAAAGAAAGAAGATGGTCCGCCGATTTCATAGTCTTACACTTTTATTGGACCGAATCAATAGTTTAGTCCCCGCAACTTTTAAATTTTCTGTGGTGGAGACACGCTGCAACTTAAGAAAGCTATACTGGGGTCGAATTATTATTTCGAACCCAAAAAGTATCCCGATAACTAGGACATAATCATTAATTTGATCTCTATCCATGGACGAAAAATTAAGAAAGCAATATTGATTGTTTTTGACAATTTGATTTCTTTTTATTTTAAAAAAAAAAAAAAAAAGGTTTGGCATGGGAGAGAGATGGGTATATATATATATAAATGAATAGATCTTGAGAGGAGAAACTTGTATAATTGGGTGCATGTGAGATTGTTGGCTTACCTCGATCTTATATATATTATATCTATACTAGTAAATTAATACAACTCTTAATTAACTAGTTAATTTCATTTGATTGACCGTTGGAAGATACCTCTCCTCTCTCGACTGAGTAACTAACTGTTTTCTTTTGATTAAACTATATATATATATATATGTATGTATGTATCTCTGGTGTTGCAACTTGCATCGGAATAAAACTAAAAAAGCCATTAATTTTCATATCTTACTCAACAAATCCATCTCGATGCAAAGCAATATTCCTGGACTTAAATTGAGAATCTATATATACAAGTTGTTGATCAAGTTTGAAACACACGAAACGTACGTACGTAGAAGGTAAAATGAATTTAAGGAAAGTCCGGAAATATATAAATATATATATATATATATATATATATATATATATATATATATATATAGATAGATAGATATATAGAGAGAGAGAGAGAGAGAGAGTTAAGCTATTATACAAATCTGTATTTCGGACAACAAATGACTCTAATTACATCTTTCCGACTTTTCGTATTGAATGATAGATCCAAGTCGCTCAAATATGTTTTCAATATGAGAAAAAAAAATTTCATGTCCCAACAAAACATAATTGAAATTATTTATATTTTGAGTGAAAGACAAATATTTGTACATGCAGTAGTCTAATTCAATATATATATATATATATATAGAGGGTTATGGTGCTACGGCTTAATATTCAAATTTTTAAAATTCTAACAGTCGATCTGAATCATTAATCTTGTTCTCCATATTAATATGTGTTTGGAGACCAAATTTTACATTTTTTTGAAAATTTTTCACTATTTTTTTAAATAGGTCGAAAATCACTTGATCTAAAAAATTCTGCACCATTCAGATATTTGATTTTCTACCTATTTAAAAAAATAGTAAAATATTTTCAAAAAATGTAAATTTGGTTTCCAAACACATATTAATATGGAGAACAAGATGAACGGTTCGGATCGACCGTTAGAATTTTGACAACTCAAATATTGAGCTGTAGCACCGTATCCTTTCTCTCTCTCTAGATGGCTATTCTACTTCCATAAGCATATGCCCACATATGCTTATAACTCATTTTTGCGTTTCCAATGTCCATTAGATGTTTAATCCATATTGAAATGTGCTTGGAGACCAAATTTTACATTTTTTTTGAATTTTTTTTACTATTTATTAAGTATTTTTGAAAATTGTTGTTTTGCTGTGAACAGTAAAAGCAGTAAAAATTTCTGGACCATCGGATCAGCGATTTTCAAAGTGGCTTAATAAATAGTAAAAAAATTCAGAAAAATATAAAATTTGGTATCCAAGCACATATTAATATGAAGAACAAGATGAACGGTTCAAATCGACCATTTGAATATTGAAAACGCAAAAATGGGTTATAAGTAAATGTAGACATATGCTTATGAAAATAGAATAGCTAATAATTTGTTCTGCATCGGTTAAAAATTTCACATTATAATTATTTGTTCGAATGGGAATATATAGGAATGGGAGCTCTGTCTCGCCTTCATAAATTAATTGGCCCCCCCTTCAACAAGTACAACTAAACAGTAATATAATTAAGTCCATAACGAGATGCCTTGGATACGACAAGTGCAATAATTAATTAGCGGAATGATTAATAATTGAAAAGGATTATTGCATACAATTAATTAATTATTTTTGCTCTCGATGCTTTTCAAGGGCGGACCTAGCATCAGGGGACAAAAAAATATCGAATTGAGTTTAAATAGTTTATTGAATTTAAACTCATTAACTAATTGGATACTCGATAAAAAAAAAATAATGTTTTGATTTATATTTTCCAATACCCTGATTTATAATTTCTGATCCTATAAATTATAATTAATATTACCAATTATAATTTAAGAAATTTATTTTGATTTTAACACTAAATTTAACACAAATTACAAATCAAACATTCAAAGGGGATCAAAAAAATTTTCAGGGAGGGGCAGAGTCAATCAGTACCAATAGATCACCACTAAAACTCGAAATCTAGGGAGAGAGCAGCTCCTCCCCCTCTGCCTATGCTGCAGTAGATCTGCCCCTGATGCCTTCACTAAAATTTTCCTAGAAAAATACGAGGGTATAGATATATAATGGCAAGTGATCAGAACTATTCGTAAAACTTAAAAAAAAAATTCTGCTAAATTTATCTATTACATACGTTGCATATTGAACTCGAAATAAAAATTAATTATTAAATAAATACATATGATAAATTAATGAGGGTGATATGTAATGTATGTAGAATTGTTAATGATCGGATTAGGGCCGGAATCTAGTATGATCTAAATGAGAAACTTTCTAAGATTTTATGATATCTACATGCGGATTCATATTCAATATATAGGAACTCATGGCTTTAAATTTTAGATAAATTAGTTAGGATCATATATCGGATGTTTTAGCTAAAATATCTAAAATAGGAAAAATTTAGGAATAACACAAGTGAAAAAAACATTTTATGTTATAAAGTAAAAATTAAATATATCTAATTAAATTAAATTAACTCATATAAATAATTTTAATTTGATTCATTGAACATGCGTGACATGCATATGGTTCAGAAAAAACTCTTTAAGTGCATTTAGTGTAATTTTAAATTTCGTTTAACATATTTGACATTTAGTTTGGAAATAGCTAAATAAAATATTTAGCGTGCTAAAATATTACCTTTTGAATTCTTCATGGATTATGGATTCGATCATGTAAGATCTAGATGCAAATTTTGCAAGTAAGATTGATCGTTATTCAAGATCCAAATGCAAATTTAATATGCTATCGACTATGTAATTCAGAGCTTACTAGTGGAAAAACTGAAATTAGGATCGGTCTATCTGGATCAGCTATATTAAACCACCGATACTAATATCTATTAGGATCAGTTATTTTAAACAACTGATTCAAATTAACACCCATTAAGATCGGTTGTTGAAAATAACCTATCCTAATAGTACTATTAGAATCGGTTATTTGAAACAATTGATTCTAATTCAATCTTTTAGGATCGGTTGTTTAACCAATAAACTATCATCCGGATTAAGATCGATTAAATTCCGATCCTAATGTGCGTAAATAACCGATCCTAATTCCAGTGGCTAGATGAAAATTTGGATCGGATTATAAATCTCTCCTCCTTATTAAGGAGCTTAATGTCTAGATTCTGCAAGGGTCTTGATTTACTAGTTTTTTTTAAAGGATGCTCAGTCGTTGAATTTCCAGATCGCACATAGACGAATTTTCTAAATTATGCGCTTCAACACTTAAGCTTGCACTAGTCGCGCCGCATATGATCCCAGCCCCCATAGACCGCGCGCCGCACCTGTGAACTGCACCTTTGAACCACGCACGGTGCCTGCAGACCGAGCCTGTGCACTGCGCACCCTTTTTTCTGCTGAAGGCGAGATTCGAACCCAGTTAGGTTCTGTTGGTGACAAAGTTCTTACCACTACACTAAAGTTTATATGTGTTATCTTGTAGATAAATATAGTATTTAATTATTTTTCTCTACAAATTTGATTTAAATTATAATTATATAAATATTATATATAAAATAATAAATATATATAGAGAGAGATGGGCTATGGTGCATTGCAATGCATGGAGGGGTTTGTGCATTGGACCATAAATCTAAAATTCAAAATCTAAATTGTTGATCCAAACTGTTCATCTTGTTCTCCATATTAATATGTGCTTGGAGACCAAATTTTACATTTTTCTGAATTTTTTTTTACTATTTATTAAGTATTTTACAAAATTATTGATCCAACGGTGGCTTAACAAAACAATAAAATTAGCAGCCACCGTTGAAAAAAACAATTTTTTAAATTACTTAATAAATAGTAAAAAATTCAGAAAAATGTAAAATTTGGTCTCCAAGCACATATTAATATGGAGAACAAGATGAACGGTTTGGATCGGTCATTTGGATTTTGAATTTTAGATTTATGGTTTAATGCACAAACCTCTTCATACATTGCAATGCACCATAGCCCATATATATATATATATATAGGGTCTGTCTAAATTGCTGCTGGCAGCATTTCAGCAGAGGTGCTGCCAGGGCTATATTTAGCCGTGTGATGTCCAAACAACAAATCTAAATCGTTAGATATTTAATCTATATTATAACCTACTTGGAGACCAAATTTTACATTTTTTGGAATTTTTTTTACTATATATTAAGTTGGTTTGAAAACCGCTGATTTCAGTAAATTTCTGCAGCATTGAAATCAGCGGTTTTCAAACCAGCTTAATATATAGTAAAAAAAAATTAAAAAAATGTAAAATTTGGTCTCCAAATAGATTATAATATAGATTAAATATCTAAGGGTTTAGATTTGTCGTTTGAACAACAAAAAATAGAAAAAACAGTGGCAGCACCGTCGGCAGAAATGCTGCCGGCAACAAATTAGCCACAGCCTATATATATATATATATATATATTAATAGCCGTATCGTATCCTTCATTTTTGAAAATTGTCATATCGCCGTATCCGTATTGTGTTAGTATTATTATTGCTTTGAAATTTGTGCAGCATGTATTTGAACGGTTGATTTTCAAAAATGTCACGCAAATAATGAAATAATGAAATGCTTGATCTTCTTCATTTTATAATATTTTATAATGAAATAATATGTTTCCGTTGCAACGCACGGGTACGATGCTAGTATCTATTAATAGTCCTACTTATATGATATGATGAATGAATTAAGCTCTATATATATATATATATATATTTTTTTTTTATGGATGAGAAATTAGTATTTTACAAATAGGCGCACAAGGCATGAGAAATTAAATTGCTATTGAGTCCATTGATTGTGATAACCAATCTAATTTTCACATTGATTTATTCAATCATTTATAACAGAAAAGATATAATTATATATGAACAGAAAAAGGGACATTCTGCATTCTGCATGCATGTACAGAGCGAGCTTAACCAACCAATTGATCAATATGAAATATGACATCCCATGCATAATTGATCCAATGATTGGATGGATGATCCATGACCATGACCATGACCATGAGAGAGAATAAAAAGAAAATGAAAGAAGGATAGAGATGCACTCAATTGTTGGCAGTTGCTGTGCAGAAACCAGTCCTACTCACCATCAATTTTTCTTTTCATAAATATATTTTATATTATATATATACACACATTAATTTATATTCCTGTTTGGTCTTCTTATCTCTTTATTTCAAATCCGTTAGTCTGTTTTCAGTTTTTTTTTTTTTTTTTTCCTTTTGATCAGAAACCTACTTGTACTGTAGATATATAATATAATGATATATATGCATCCGTTTGCATTATAAATGCAGCACAAAAGGTAGGATGGAAAAACTATGCATTAATTATTATGTTTTTTGTGTGCTTCCTTGTTACCACATAGCATATACTGTATTGTGGTCTAGCGTACACACCTGGCTTCATCTCAACCTCTTACTTTTATTATTTATTTATTTATTTAATTTTAAACAAGCTTCTAAATAGCGTTTATAGCGGTATAGCGGGGAGACAAAAAAAAAAGCTTTAGCGAATAGCGGAGCTATAGCGAAAGCTATTATAAATAGCGTTTTTTTATTTCAAAAATTATATTTTATATTTCTACTAATAGTAAAAATATCTCATCAAGGAAAAAAAATCAAATTAATTAAGAAGTTCTAATATTCATATTAAACCAATACAAAGTTCAAATTGTTATTCAAAATATCTCTAATTCAGAAACTATCGATATATTTTATATTCAAAATATACCACTACCATATATTAATGCATGGGATTTGGCTAATATGCTATGGGTAGCTAAGAGGCCTCCCGTGCTACGGCTCAATATTCGACTTTTCAAAATTCTAATCGATCCGAACTGTTCATCTTGTTCTCCATATTAATATGTGCTTGGAGATCAAATTTTACATTTTTTGGAAAAATTTTACTATTTTTTTAGATTTATTGAAAATCGCTGTTTTTCAGACAAATCTGGACCATAAAAAACAGCGATATTCAATAAATCTAAAAAAATAGCAAAAAAATTCAAAAAAATGTAAAATTTGGTCTCCAAGCACATATTAATATGGAGAACAAGATGAACAGTTCGGATCGATTAGAATTTTGAAAAGTCGAATATTGAGCCGTAGCACGGGAGGCCTCTTAGCTATCCATAGTACTGTAGCCAAGTCCTTAATGCATGATACAAAATTTAATTGATATAGTGATATAGCCCGCACATGTTCCATTGTATTGATATAACTTAATAAAGTAAAACAAAAAAACCAATCTAGACATTAAGGCCCATTAAAATTGTAAAATCATGTTTTCAAAAAAAAAAAAATTGCAAAATCATAACCCATGTAGCATAGCGGACCGCTATTACCGCTATAGCGGTCGTAGTTTGATTAGCGCAGTTTTAACCCGTAGCTTAGTTTTCTGGGTCCAAAACCGCTATAGCTAGCTATAGCTAGCTATTTAGAAGCTTGATTTTAAATGAAAGACATTACAGTGAATAGTGAACACATTTTGTTAACAGTATAAACTAACGATCATAACTAAAAACAAATAATGAGTCTGACAATAATTTTAGAAATCAGTATACAAGAGTCGAAACTACTTAAACATATATTAATTAATTAAGAGGTTTCTTTGGGCCTATACTTTTCTTGATATCAGGGCCGGATTCAAAAAAATTTGTTAGAAAAGGAGAAAAAATAACGAATTAAATTTAAATATATAGCTAATTGGATACTAGATAAAAAAAAGGATAAATTTTGCTGTAGGTCACTAAACTTTGTTATTAGTCACGAATTGGTCACTCAACTTTGTTATTTGTTCCTTTTGAGTCACTTAACTTTGTTATTTGTCCCAATCAAGTCTCTCTATTTTTTCCATCCAAAATTTTAACGGAATATGCTAATTCCGTTAGTATTTTGGATGAAATATGCTAATTCCGTTAATATTTTGGAGGAAATAAGTATATTCCGTTAATATTTTGGACGGAATAGGAATATTCCGTTAAATTTTTTAATGTAAAAGTATAGAGAGACTTGATTGGGACAAATAACAAAGTTTAGTGACCTCCAGCGAAATTTACCCTAAAAAAAAACAATGCTTTAATTTTTAATTCTAATTATCAATTAAAATTCAAATAATTTAACACAAATTACAAATTAGAATTCTAGAGAGGGAACAAAAAAAAGAGTATAGGAGAACAAACTAATCAGTTTTGAACATATATATTTCTATAAGAATTCAAAATCCAAGAGAGCAGCCCTCCCCTTTGTTAGTTTGTAATAATCTAGAAGTCAATAATACGATAATTTATCATAAAACTTTGTTCATGAATTGGATGATTAATATCATTTTGTTGCCTTGAGTATTATTGCATTTATGGATCATTTCGAGTTCATGACTGAAATTGTGAAACTCCATAATATAGATGATATATAATCTTAAAAGGTCACTAACCAAGGTAATTAGCAGGAACACTAATTACCGCGAAAAGGTTAGTATGTGGATTAAAAGATGGTTAAGTTTTACAAACCACCTGACACGAGATGTCATTTTAATCACATAGATACATGTTCTAGAAACATGGAATTTGACAGACCCCGAATGAGACATTAAATAGAATTGTGTTCGTGTCATTAATGTTTCTCATTCAGTGTCACGTTCTAAAGTATGAGGTATTTATCGTTCCCACTAAGAAATATGTATGTGTGATTGCTATCTACCGCTGTCCGTAAAAAGCAGTCATAACGGTAGCATTCCCATATGTATAGCTTAGCTGAGGAAGTGATAGTCTACCAAAAGTACTATTTGTCCCTCGTATCTCTATACGAGCTATAGCATCACTGGGCCCCTTGATAGAGTTAGATTATCTGCTAGCGGTATAATTACAAGAGTAATTATATTTGATAATCTGCTCAAGATCAAGAAAAGATTCAGTTAGCAAGGATGACACACATCTACCTTGAAACTGATATGATAGCTATGAGACAGAAGAACAGACACAAGTAAATTGTTTACTGGATCGTGATATTGTACAGTACAGCATCATCTGTGTAATTGGATGGTCATGATGTGTTGCCAGACGCCACCCATGATTATAGAAGTTAAAACAGTTTTAACTCTATTTACCAACATAACACAGATCCTATTGGGTCACACCATATAGGAGCTAATTGGAGAATCTTATTTTGATTGATTATAAATTGGTTATGATCAATGATAAGATGGTTATAATTAATTATACGTGTTATAATTAAATTATAAATGTTATGTAAAAATAACAAGCAAAAAACATTGGTTAATTTATAAACGTGTGTGTGACACGTTGTATAAAAGTTAACCGGTTAATTTATAAATGTGCATGACACATTGTATAAATTACCGAAACAATAATCACAAGAAAAATATATATAATTATTCAGAATAATTATACGAATATTATTTGTGTTCGGGCCGAGGGCATTCGGATCTTTTCAGATTCGTCCTTATTCGCATGACATGTCATCGATCCTATCCAGATGACACGTCAACGATACCGAAACAAATAACCGTAAGAAAAATATATATATAATTGTTCAGAATAATTATACGAATATTATTTGTCTTCGGACCGAGGGCATTTGGGTCTTTTCAGATTCGTGCTTATCCGCATGACGTGTCATTGATCCTATCTAGATGACATGTTATCAATCCTATCCACAAGGGCAAAATGGTCATTTCACACCTATGCCACCTTGCATGTGTAGAAACATGGAGAAGAGTGTGGAAGGGTGTGGAAGGGGTATTTTGGTCATTTCACATATAAAAGGATGAGGTGTCAATGGCATACCTTGTAAATAGGCATATGTTGAGGGGTATTTCGGTCTTTTGCGAACCTCCTCAAAAGCCTATAAATAGAGGGGTGCATGTAGAGAGAAAAATCACTAATTCACTTGTATCGTTTCGTGCAGAATCGAATCGGTATTTTCTCTCTTTCTCGGTTTCTCTCCCAAATAGTGTTTCGGTTGAGAAAAGAAAGTTATACGTAGTTGACGTATAATCTTGCGGGTTGTTGTGGAGTATATTTACGGGATCGATGAATAGTGTTTTATCGAATTTAGCGGTATGTCAGTTTTGCTCATTTGATGAAACTGAGTAACCGAAAATTCGTGTTTACGGATTTTCGTCTTTTTTCCGTGAATAGTGTTTTTGCAGAATTCCGCGGTTTACGGTATTTCTGGCAGAAGAAATTAACTGCTCTCTGGTTAGTCCTGGTGGATAACCGATAGAGGCATCAGACGTCTGATGCTCCGAGACGAGTCGATTCCTTCCGTGATGTAGCTCTACACGCTCGGTCTGCATTCCAACTGTGATTTGGAAACAAGGTATAAATATGTTATATTAATCTATTTAATTGGTAAGTAGATTAAAGTTTTAGAAATCAATTATGAAGTAGATCTGTAAAAGGATTAAATTGGGTTTTGATGTCAAAGGAATACTGAAGGTGGACCGCCTTGGAAAGTTTTCTGACATACCCCGTTTAATCCTGAGCTTAAGTTGGCCGTAGAAATTTTTGTTCTACGGTCATTCCGCACCTTAAGCCTAAACGAGTTTTGATTACCGCGAAACCCCAAAAGTGATATCCGAAACCCAACACCCTTCCCCGGACCTCAATACAGGTTTGTCTCTTATGTCACTCATGAACACATCATCCTAATATTGTCAATAAGCTGTGGGTTTCGAGTCTTTCTCAGATTCCTCCAACATATTTATTTGTTGCTCATTTGCTTATTTGATGTTTTCTTGATTGAATTGGTGTTTACTTAATTGGTTGAAGGTCTTTAGCTAATTAAACCAGTGATATATTTTTGGATTGTAACGTAAAGAAAGCATGTGTTGGGGAATGATGCGATAAATTCCGCTTGGAAAACTGCAGAACCTCGTTTAGACTTCAGGTGCGAAAAAAACATAAAACATAAATTTTATTTTTACCAAAAGTCGAGGATCTTTTCTCTGATTTATTTCTAAAACTAAAATTATTTAACATTTAAATAAATAAAAATAACTTTTGTACCTTATTCCAAATTCGAATTGGAAGTAAAGTCTAACTCGTTTTGAAGCACCAGACGTCTGATACTTCTATCAGTGTCCATCAGGAAATAACTAGAGAACTGGTATTTCTTTTGTCAGAAATACTGTAATAGCGGTATTTGCAAAAACACTATTCACGACTTTCGTAAAAACACTATTTACTACTCCTGCAAAAACACTATTCACAACTCGCAAGAATATATGTGGATTAAGTATACCTTTCTTTTCTACACAAATCACTATTTGAGAGGATAAAACACGAGAAAGAAAAAATGATATTCGAATCGATCATACTCGGACTATCGGAATATTTTTCTCTCTCACCCTTCATGCCTCTATATAGGCATTAGGGTCGATTTTGAAAATTACCAAAATGCCCCTCATAGGGTCGGTTATGGGATAATTTCTAAAATTACCCTTTGAGCCATAAGCCCATAATTCAATTAGTTAATTTTGGACTTATAATTTGGACTTTTGATTTAAGCTTTTGAATTAAATTCTAAATTTAATTTATGCTCAAATTCAAATGGGTTTTAAGCCCAAAATATTAATTTATAATTAATATTTTTAATCCATTTAATATCTATATAATTATTTTCAACAATTATATTTCTTGCGACAAATTTATACAGCGTGTCATACACACTTATAAATTTAATATGTTTAAGCTGGTAATCTTTATGTCATTTATATTAATTATAATAATTTATAATTAATCATAAACTTATCTGATTAACTTCTTATTGATGTGACCCGATAGGATCTGTGTTATGTTGGTAAATAGAATTAAAATATTTTTAACTTCTACAAATCATAAGCAGCATCTAGCATAATGCATTATGACCATCTAGTTTACACAGATGATCTTATACAGTACAATATCATGGTCTAGTAAACAATTTACTCGTGTTAATTCTTTTATTTTATACTATCATATTAGTTTCAAGGTAGGTGTGTGTCATCCTTGCAAACTTAATATTTTCTCGATTTTAAGCAGATTATCAAATATGATTAACTCTGTAATCATACCGCGCTGATAACCTTAGGCCTAGTGATACCATCACTCGTATTATATACGAGGGGCAATAGTAATCTTAGTGAACATCTCTCCTCCGCACAAGTCATGTATACTGAAGTGTCATATGTATAGTTACTTTTTACATACAAACATTGAACAACACTCATGAATACACATTTCTTATGTAGGAAAGACAAATACCTCATACTTTAGAACTTAACACTAAATGAAATATTAATAACACGAATACAATCCATTAACGTTTAATTTAGGGTTTGTCAAATACCATGTTCTATAACATGTATCGATGTGATTAAAATGACAGCTCATTGTCTATGGCCTGTAAAACTTAGCCATCATTTAATTCACATACTAACATTTTTATGGTCAATTAGTGTTCCTGCTAATTACCACGGTTAAAGACTATTAAGAGTACTTATCATCTATATTATGGAGTTCTACAATTTCAAATTCTTAACTCGAAATGATTCATAAATGCAATAAATCTCAAGAAACAAAATGATATCTTTATTAATCATTCAATTCATGAACAAAATATATATAATTCAATTATCCTATGATTGACTTTTAGATTCTTACACTAACAATCTCCCACTTAAGCTAGAGTCAATCAACGTAAGTCCTACATTTATACAAGCCTCTATATTCTCAAAGATCTTGTAGATCCCAAGAAAATCTCACAGCTAATCGCCTATGTATTTGATGCTTGGCTTGAGGAAGAGGTTTTGTTAGTGGATCAGCTGTGTTGCTGTCTGTATCAACCTTGCAAATCTTTACATCACCTCTGTTTACGATCACTCGTATTAGGTGATAACGTCAAAGAACAGACTGTGATCTCGAGTCATCTGGGTCAGTTTGGAAATTTACATTGGTGTAACTATTTATAACGAGTTTAGAATCACCGCCGTAGACGAGGAACATATCCTTGGCCCTTCTTAAGTATTTAAGGATATTATTTGTAGTACTCCAATGTTCTAAGCCAGAATTAGCCTGATATCTGCTTATCACACACTCAAAGCGTACGAATATCAGGGCGAGTGCACAATATGGCATACATAATGTACCCAATGGCCGAAGCATATGATACTCTATTCATCATGCTTCGCTCATTACTTATCAAATGACACTGAGTCTTGCTAAGTTAAACACCATGAGTCATTGGCAGAAATCCCTTTTTGGAATCTTGCATGCTGAACCAATCAGCACTTTATCAATGTACGTGCTTTGACTCAATCCAACGAGTCTCTTCGATCTATTTTTATAGATATTTATGCTTAGTATATAGACAACATTGTCCAAGTCATTGGCAAGAATTCTTTAGATTCTAAATGTAACGTCATGTAATTTTAAGTACGTATGATCTAATTGAAAATTTTATTTTAAAAATATAATCAATTACGTAACGCCAAGTTAATCAATATATATACTATACTAATGTACAATTAAAATAATTTAGAAATCTTTCTTCTTTCTTTGATTAAATAGTTTAATTAAATAAGAATACAAAATAGGCACCTTGAATAGAATTTGTGTAGTCCGAAATTCAGCCAGATTTAGAATATAATAAAATTTCCAATTATAGGTCATCTGAATATACAAAGCCTCAAATTAAAATAATGATTTTGACAGCCCAATAACAAGGAACGTCGATTCTCAAAATATAATGACAAATCTCCAAAAATAACTGCCTAAAATTAACCGCCTTTAATTGGCAACGCTATTTATTATAAAGAAAACTGCTATGAAATAAAGATCATGATGTGCCGTACTATTATCTCTTCCTCCTCCGCAGAAAAAAAGAAAAAAAAAAAAGAAAGAAAAAAAAAGAGAAAGTTTAGATGTATCTCATAATTGTTTAAATAAATTTTATATCTATAATTTCTGAAGATATATATATATATAGAGATGGACTTGGGTGAGACGCGGTGTATACGCCGTTTGTACTTCACGTCGTATTTTCATTTTGAAAGTCCAAACGACCGATCCGAACCGTTAGATATTTAATCCATAATGAAATGTGCTTGGAGACTAATTTTTACATTTTTTGAAATTTTTTTACTATTTATTAAGCATTTTTGAAAGTTGCTGTTTTGCTGTGAACAGTAAAAAACAGTAAAATTTTCTGAACCATCAGATCAGCGGCATTCAAAATTGCTTAATAAATAGTAAAAAAATTCCAAAAAATGTAAAATTTGGTCTCCAAGCACATTTCAATATGGAGAACAAGATGAACGGTTCGGATCGGTTGTTTGAATTTTCAAAATGGCTAAACCGTACCGTGGAGCACCAAACGCGTATACTCCGCGTCTCACCCAAGTCCATCTCATATATATATATATATATATATATATATATATATATATATATATATATATATATATATAGAGAGAGAGAGAGAGAGAGAGAGGAGGGATCAAATGACACCATTTTTTGGTGACATCGGATGACACCGTCTATTTTCAAAGTCCAAACAGTCGATCCAAACCGTTCAACTTGATGGATATGTTAAAATGTGCTTGCAAATCAAATTTTACATTTTTCTGGATTTTTTTTGGGTTTATTCAGAGGGGTTAAAAAATTCAACGGTTTGAATATAGCGATTTTGTTAAATACTTAATAAATAGTAAAAAAATTCAGAAAAATGTAAAATTTGATTTCCAAGTTACTCTTAATATATTCATCATATTGAATGGTTTGAATCGACTATTTATATTTTGAAATTTCGAAAATGGACATTGTCACACAATGTTACCAAAAAAATAGTGTAATCCGATTCCTCCTCATATATATATGTTGTTCAGCGAAATGTTATCCCGACTGTCGGTTCTGACCTCGCGTCGCCTGCCTGGCCGGCCTCGCGTGTTGATCCGTAGCGTAAGTTCGTACGTATTTTGGGACTTAGAATGCTCAGTTCGGAAAGAAGGTGATCCGTGCTTAGTTTACAATCAGATTGGGAGAGCCTTCGAATCCCCCAAGTGGATTAAGGCGTATGGAAATTTTTGTAAAGCCGATGTTCCTATCTCAACTCAGAAGGCCCTCTGCTCATCAGGGATTCACCTCATTCATTTACCTCAAAGTAATTAAGTACATTTATATATATATATGCATGCATGATGCATGATGCATGCCATGTTCTCTCTCATATTTAATAATTAAATTGGATTTGACAGGTGACAGACACGACCTACGCTCTTTTTTACAAAGAGATCTTTTAATTTGGACCTTGCAGAACCCCCCTCCATCCCATATTTTCTTCATTACAGACGATTGTAGTCTCTCGTCAAAACATTCAAGATCTAAGACGGAGAAAATATAACATTCTTTTAGCATTTTCCTTGTTTTTAATTCCACTAAACTGAGTTCAAGACCCATCACTAGCGGAGTTAAGATCCGGAACCATGATTGCGTCAGTATAACAATAAATTTTATATTTAGATTTTATTTTTTACATGGTTGTTTTAATGATTGAGGCAGTACGCTGCAACTAATGCTTATGCATCTTTGTATGTTTATAAGGTATACCACTATACTAGTGATTTTGTTAGAGGAATCTAAAATCGTGGAATTAACACATTTCTTATTACTTGTTTTTGTAGATGTTAAATAAAATGAAAGAAGCATGATGGGCGTTTTTGAAAGTTCTAGTGGATATTTCTTATTGAGTTCTTACTTCATACACACTAATTAGTTTAGAAAATCTCTTTCAGAGCAGTTATATTGTAAATTCAACCAACATGTTTCCTATGGCATTATTTTAGTTTGGTGGATGTTTTCGTAAATTCTCCCTAATCGGATGACATTTCACACTGTTCAACTAGCAAATTTTCTAAAATCTCCATTTTTGTAGAGCTAATTAATTATTATAATTTTCCTCATAGTTCTCCACATGGACATGTAACAACACTATGTTTGGCTTCCACAAGTGCTCAAAATTATCTCTGTAAAACCCCCACAAAGGAAGAACGGGTGGGTCCAAATAGATCCATGTTGTCATCTATAACAAGGATCCTAAATGATTCTCAAAATTGAAAAATACTTTGTGTGAAGCTTGAAAAGCTGAAAGATAGGATCTCTATACTGTTGCCGGGGCTGCAGAAAGTAGACTAACATACAGAAGAAAAAAAAGAAAAAGAAAAACAATCAAGAGTTGAACAATTTACGAAAAGGCCCGTCTTTTTTGTCTTTAGCAGCCTCAGTCAACGCAAGGAAGCGCTTGAAGCCGGTGGTGGCAGCCCCACGGCCAAGTGCAGCAGCACGTGTCAGCACATCCTCTCGGGAGTAGGCAGAAAGAGGAGTCGTCAGAGCAGAAGCAAAAGCAGTAGCAGGAGCTGAAGATGCCGAAGAAATTGAAGCCGCTACAGCGGAAGCTGGAGCAGAGGACAGAGCAGTGGTAGCTGCAGGTGGCAAAGCGACACTGGGGGCCATACTGGGGTGTCTAATGTTGGTAGCGGTAGTGGAATGTTTGTTGAAATCCTCCAATATTGTTTGCTGATCGGTTTTCTTCAGGCCCTGTGCATCAAAAGTAACGGATGATCTTCGGAATTAAACAAAATCCATGAAGAGTTCAATATTTGTTTTATAGAGAGAGAGAGAGAGGGGGGGGGGGGGGGGCGCGACCTTGAGTTCAAGAATGCGTTGGAAATCTGAAAGGGTGCCTTCAGGAAGAAGAGCTCTATATGTATTTGCAACTGAATCCACTGGCGACAAAATGACCTATCAAATATTTTGCCATTTAAATATCTATTAGATCATCCAATTATATCACAAAATTTTATTGAGGTTAAGTTTTTATTTTCAAGATTACCTTTAAAAGAGCTTCAGCTTTGCTCATTTCCCGACTCACAAACTTTGAATAGCTTGTTGCAACTGTGGTCTGTTTATAAACCCCAAAGTCCATCAATAATTAACTAAACAGTACTTTGTAAACCAGCACTAATTATCAAAGATTACATATAACAAAAATATAAAATACCTGCTTCCCTAAAGCTGGTATTTCCAATAGGATTGTCTTCACAGCTTGAGTGTCGAGCAGCATCTAAATTCAAGGAAAAAAATGTTAAGTTGTGAGCAAAAGTAAAAGCAATTTATACTCCTAATCATCACATAAATTACGTCTGATACTTGATAGAAAATAACAAAAAACCTGTTGTGCGCCAGTTTCTGATATGCTCTTGCATTTATATATGTTTTGAGAGAACCGGGGACCAAGCGAGGCTGCTAGCTGACACATTGCATCATTTCAAAATTAGTAAAAGGACAAAAGAAGGCTTATTTCTGTTCTCGATGTTAAGGCATACCTTGTCCAAGAAAAATTGGAAGTAGGTCGGCGAGAGAAGAGAACCAAGCACAGGAATGCTAGTTGACAGTATAGAATTTATGCCATTCACATATCTGCATTATTGGCATCATAATATTTTATTAATCATGTCTCTGGAGTTGCAAAAGATTTTACTCAATAATAGAAAATAAGAAAGGAAAGGATGTGAAAGGCATACTCAGATTGGTCACCAACACTTTCCAGGCTAGCCCATGGGACCCGCGTCATTGCAAGCATTTCAGCATCAAATTTAGTCTCAACTCCATTCACAAGTGTTATTAATGCTTTTGTAATCACTGCTGAGAACTCATCCTGTCAAAACCCATTGGCTTTCCAATTTAATCATTATTGGAGGGAACAGCAACCTCATTTCCAAAATGAAATAAAGGAAACCAATTCATACTTTTTAAAATATGCTGAATTCTTTCACCTCAATCAAGCTCTAAAAACAAAAACAAAAGGGAAGAGATGCAGCGTGTACTTGCCTGAACTTCAGACATGTCAACTTTATCAACAAATTGAGGATCAATCATATTCGAGACATTTTCAGCTAGCTCCCCTGACTAAAAGCATAAAAAAAAAGTAAATAAAATTATGCAATAGATGGTGCTGAAAGTAATGAGGAAAGAAATTAAAGATTACGTTCTTAGCATCAGATAAAGAGAAAATAATGAATATGTTAATATTACCGTCTTATGGCAGTATTCTGCTGTATTCACGATGTAGCATATCATTCTCTCATCTCTATCTGAGGTCTGCATTTAAAAAGTTATCCAAATATCTCATACAACAGAAACAAATAAAAAAGAAGCACGCACAATAAAGTAGAAATCGGACCTTGATTTGTCCATCAGTGCCAGTTGCAGCTGCAACTATGCCTGTACCACCTTTAGGCAATCTATTGTATAGTTTGTTTGCATATGCTTTCAGTATCCTCTGGAACACCTACTCAAGGCAAAAACACACAAACATATAAACCTCCAAGTTCTCTACGTATCTTTAACTTAAAGCTAAATAAGTATGGAACAAATAGTAAAAGTACCTCCAACATTTTGAACAGGGTTTGGCTCTGGGTCAAAGCACTACACCTTTTCAAACTTCTGCGGATAATTAAAAACACCTGCATACTACTTGATAGGATATTTGTTTGACTTCCTTCATCTGTTTCCCATGTTTCTTCCTAATATTAGAATAACCAATTACGAAAATTAATAACTTTCTCCTTGTAATTACTAATTAACCACAAAACCAACACATGCTGAACCAAACTTCCCTTTCGTTCAAATTCCACACAATAAATTGATCTGTTGAACTCTATTTTGTTGGCACATTACCTGTACAAGTTTTTCTAAGCTCTCCATTAGGGTTTTCTCCTCCAGCTCGACATAGACCGTCATATGTGCCTCAAAACATGATGAGATGATGCCTCTAAAATTGAACTGCAATCATTCAGAGCCCTTATGTCTTAATGATCTCAAGAATTCTTACTTAAAAAGGAAAATTAATCATAGGAGGCTAGGTTTGCAAAAAAAACATTAATAGGTAATTTAAAAGACGGATTACTAACCCCTGCACCAGGAACTGCAAGATCTTTCTGCTTGTCTTTTTCCTGCAACCATAAACTTCATGAGCGAATTCTATAAGTAGTTCAAATAGCTTTCGTATGAGATTATATTTCACATACCATTTGGGCTTTGGCATCAGGTTCAGTGGAGGCATCCTTTTTCTGATATCTATTTCGGATTTCGGCAATTCTTTTGCGGTCATTTGCTTCATCATCTTCCTCGATTTCTTCATCATCATTAGTTGATTCTTTGCTTCGAGATTTTTCAGTCCCAGCACCAAATTTGGAAGCCAGTTCCTCCTCAAATTCTAGGGTTCTCTGCAAAGCCTGATTAAGCAAAGAAGATAGGTTTTCACTATGAATTAAAGAGATAGGGAGGGAAATGACAGATTTAATGTAATTTGTGAAAGAAAAGTACCAATAGCAAGGTGCCGACATCTGGCTTTTCTTTAAGGTTGTTCAGTATGTCAACAAGCTGTGTCCTGAAACAGTTTTATTAAGTACTATTATAGAAAATGAGCTTTGGATATTAGTTAGGTAGATTGAATAGCATATGAAAACAAACCTGGTAAGCTTGCAGAATTGAATGCAAAGCAGATAGTCAACATGCCAAGTTTGTGGAAATATCTTCCATATTTCCTCATTTGTCTTTAGCCGCCTCCTTATCCATGCATACCTCCTCTCTGTCTTGTCCAACTTTGCAAGTTCTGCTTTTCATTGAAAATAAACAGTATGGCTAACCAAACGAAGGTAAAGAGGGAGATTGAAGGGAAAACACATCAAAAGGCCAAGAATAGTAGAGGAAGACCTGCTCCTTCAAAGATTTGACGATATGAAGTGAGTTCCTTATTACAAAAGTTCTTGACTAATTCTTCCCTGACAGAAGGCTCCAAAGCATCAACAACAAGGCACGCATCCGACAGTTGTTTTAATAGATTTGGCTCTTCTGTTTCCTTTCCAGTTCCTAAGCTGAAACAATTTCATCCAATCACGTGAATATTTACTATATAGTAAAACAGTCAATACATTTTAATAACTGCATTATAATGTTAAAAAGCATTTAGCACACCTTGAAAAATCAGAAAAAACATGAGATTTAAGTATTTTCTTAATATTCTTGAACTTGTCTCTTAGCTCTGTTATCTTTGGCACATCTCTGTATGCTTCAAAATGGCTGCATAGCTGGTTTACTGCCTGCAGAATGGAAAATCATCATAGACAGAGAGAGATAGGGGAGAGAATTTTACAAGAATTTTGGCAAAGAATGCCCACTATTTACACTAAAATCTGTACTTGCAAAATACTGAACATTAACTGGGAGTTACTAGAAAAGTAAATGTGGCAGCTTTGTTGCTTATTCAAATATCCTAAGCACAATGTTAACACCTCTAGCCCTCATCTGGAGCCAATAAATAACTTTTTTCTTTCCTCTAGATTAAGTTTATCCTCTTCTAATTTCTTCTTTCCCTCTTATTATTTGTCCCATTTGTCCAAACTCTAGTTACAGTTACATACTTTAAAAAGAAGAAAAACAAAAACAAAATATTATTTTCCTGCAAAGACGTGCAAGTAGTGGATGGTATCCAAAGCAAGAAAAATCACAGAGAAAGATATCGCATTAATATTCATTATTTATTGGTCTTGTTCACTTTTGCAGAACCACAAATGATAAGCTTTTCTGCAAATAAGGATGATGGGGATAATATGCAAATTGGAAGGAAAAGAAGGAAAGAAAAATAAGGTACCTCTAATTGGGCAGCTGCCTCTTTGTATTGTCTTTTTGCTGCCATTACTTGAAGTTGCTCCACTGCCGACACTGCATACCCACATCACTACTTATCTCAGTCAAAAATGTCAAAAATAGAAGCATGTTCCACCAAAATTTTGAAATATGTACCGAGCATGGTCAGCCGGTGAAGAGCAGTGATGGTTGTTGTAATATGCTTCTTAGCACAATCCAATTTCTTAATATCACGGCAAATCTCTTGCACCATTGTTTCGCTCTGTTCGGCCTTTGACTTAATTTCCTTTATTTTGAGCATCAGTTCCTGAACAGCACTTGTTGCTGCTGCAAGTTCTTCCTTTGCTTTTGTTCCTGAATTGCTCTTTTTTACAACACAATGATTAAATTTTTGATTGAATTTGGAAGAATGAATAGCCTAATTGGGAAGTAGAAGAGAATTTACCTGCTGTCTGACAGCTGCAAGTATGCTAGCATCAACCCGGCGAATCTCAGTCTGTATCTTTTGCATTAGTGGCTCTACTCCAGATAACGATGCTTCTGAAAATTCACAATTGGAGCAATTTATGCCAAAGACGGACTGGATCTAAAGAAACCAATTCTCATTTCCTCTTCTGAGAATTGGAGCGATTGGTAAAATAAAAAATAAGAATGATTTAGAAAGAATAAACTCTGCAGATGTGCACCTGTGGGAAACATCTGATTAATGTACTCCAGAGCACTTGATTTATCCATCTCTCTTCCTCAATTTCTCAATGGGAAAGTGAGATCAATTGGTGTTGGTGGGTGCTGCTGAGCTACGATTTGACCAGGTTACCGGAAAACGCCTAGAGGCCGAGACTCCCGATTTGGTATGAACGGTCGCGGTACGGTGATACCGATACCAGCGATCCGACGAAGAAGAAAGATTTCACAGATTTGGGCTTGGAACACTTGCTTTCACTTGCATTTTTTCCATTTGAGATCTTGTCAGTTGCATTTTGCTTTTTTTTTTTTTTTTTTTTTTTTTTTAATATTTATTTTACAAGGAAAGGAATGCAATGCAATAGAGTTCCAAAGAAATTGGGCCTGTTTGATAAGTCTTTTTACATGCTAACGCTGTCATTCAAGCCCAATAAGGACAAGCGGCCCAAATTGAAGCTCAACACCATTACTCATCCTTCTTTGGTTAGGGTTTTTGGTTTGGACAGCCTCTCTCTCTCTCTCTCTCTATTTCCACTCCCTTTCCCTCCGCCTCGATACGAAAGAGAAGAGAAGAGAAGAGATGGCTACGGTGATACCCACGTCCGAGGAGGATCCTGTTCTGGCGGTGGTGCGTTTCTCCTCCGAGCTTGCTTGGGCCGACGCTGGCCCCGAGGTGTTTCCCTTTCCTTCTCATTCCATATTCCTAATATAATACTGGACTGGATTTGTTGTTATTTGTAGAATTTTAGTGGCTTTGTTAAGATATTTTAGGTAATCTATGTATTGTGGGTGTTGTATGGATTACATAGGTAGCAGAACCGCAAGTGACTCGGCTATGCTTGGAAGCACAAGATTTTCTGGCGATGGAGAGGTACCTGGATCTGGTATCTCTCATCCTCACCTCTGCTGACCTTATTCTATCCAGAGTCTCAGATAAAGGTACAAAATTTGTTGCATCCATGCTTTGTTCAAGTTAGCCTTGTACTAAGACCATAAAAATTGAAATGGAAATGTAGATTTTGAGTGCATAATCACGGTGATATGCAACTTGGTCACAAAGGCTGGTACCCCTGATGAGGCACTTGAGATGGCCAAGCTTATTTCCTCTAAACTCGTTCAGCACCCAGAAGACAAGCCTCAGCTGCGCCTTAAGATGTATGATCACTTGTGTTACTCTCTATCTTATCAGTTTTTGATGGCATGATGATTGATTATGCAGTGCTATTGCAGGCTGTTCACATTGTACAATATGTTAGAGAACCCATACAGCCGGTTCATTGTCTACCTCAAAACTCTTGAACTGGCAGTGGCCGGTAAAGTGACCGAAAGTATCATTCCTTCTTTTAAGAAGATTGATGCCTTTTTGAGCGAATGGAATATTGGCAAGGTTGACCAGCGAGCTCTTTTTCATTCCATCTCTAACATCCTCAAGGACAACAAGAGGTCCTCTCTCCCTCTCCCTCTCCCAGTCTTCCTTATTGTAATTTTTAATATTTTTTTTGTATTTTTTTACTAATTGTTGGTTGGTTGTAGCATGGGGAAAGAATCATTCACATTCTTGAGCAAGTACTTGGCAACATTTTCGGGTACGGATGAAGATGCAGTTGCTATCAATGAGGTGAAAGAGGATGCTGTGCGTGCTATTGTTGAGTTTATTAAAACTCCAGACCTGTTTCGGGTATCATATTCTACCTTCTTTCTTGCAAGGGAATTATATAAAAAAGAGTTAAGAAATAGTAATGTGATAGCATACTACGATTTTTGTGGCAGTGTGATTTCTTGGAGATGCCGGCAGTGACACAGCTGGAGAAAGATGGGAAGCATGCGTCGATCTACCTACTGTTGAAGATATTCCTGATGCAGAGGTTGAATGCCTACATGGAATTCCACTCTGCCAACTCTGCTGTTCTACAGAACTATGGTCTTGTGCATGATGAATGTGTCAGCAAAATGAGGCTTATTACTCTGATCGACCTTGCTTCTCATGCCTGCCCTGCTCCAATTCCTTACTCTCTTATCAGAGATTCGCTCCAGGTGAGTGTATAATTGCTTTTTTCTTCTTTTCTGAAGGCTAATAGAAGAATCTTGCAAATTTGTACCCTGTTTTCTTGTGATAGTTGTATATAACACTCATCCTTCCTACATACACCAAAAATAGCTTGGACCTTGTAAATATTATCAAGTAGAACTAGGGTGTTCCTAAGTTCATCAAGTTTTTTTGTGAACTCAACACTAAAATCTATCGGATTGACTTTAAACGACAAATCCAAACCGTTGAAATCCTTCAACCTTATGAGCGATGTGTCTACATGCAAAAAAAATAATTTTGTATGGAGTCAAGTGATCAAAAGGCGTTCAAAAAATGAATTCATTAAAATGAATTTATAAACCTTTTAAATTTGACCACTTGACTTTATACTAAATTAATTTGAAAGTTTAAAATTTTCACATGTAGACACATCACTCGTAAGGTAGAAGGATTTCAACTGTTTGGATTCATTGTTTGAAGCCAATCCGATAGATTTTAGAGTTGAGTTCACAACGGGGTTTGGTGAACATAGGAACACCCTAGTTGTACTCAATATTATCTTTCGATTAGTGTGATTTATATGGTATTATTTTGGCAAAATTTGCCCTTCTCTTGATATACCTCTGCATCTTCTAGACCAATTTAACTTGAATTCAAGCAAAGATGATTTACATGTAAGATTCTGATTGTGGTACTGGTTGAGGATCAATTTTTTCGAGTCAAGATAACAATGTCAGGATGATTTAGTCAAATTTATCATCGTGGACTTTGTTTTATCAATCTATTGTTTTGCTGCAAATAGCTTAGAACCTGTTGGATGTTTCTGCAATATGGAATATTTTAATATTAGGACCATTGATTAAATTTATACTGAAAGCAACAATTCATTTGTTATGCTAAATAGATTAGCGACGAGGAGGTGGAGTATTGGATAGTTAAAGCAATTACTTTAAAGTTGCTAGACTGTAAGATGGATCAGATGAGTCAGACTGTTATTGTAAGGTATCATCACTAATCATTATAAACTTGTCCAAATTGTACCGACAAGAATATGCTACTAATTCAAAATGTAAAAAAATGATTGATTGATGTATACCTTGCAGCCGACACACAGATAGAGTTTTTGGGCTTCCTCAGTGGAATAACCTTCGTTCCAAGCTCTCACTTTGGAAGGTAATTACTTTACCATCTTCTTTTATTTTCTTTTTAGTTGTGTTTTTTAAACGTGGTATTACAGATGTCAACTGATCGATTAGATAACATTTTTATATTGTTTACAGGGAAATATTGCGAGTGCAATAAGCACAATACAAGCAAACAAAATATCAGAAGAGGCTGTACAGCCTTCTGCTGCTCAAGGCCTGGCAATGCGCTCCTAATTAGTTTCTGCTTGATCTTTAGCTGAAATTCAAGGCTTCACATCAATTTTCCCCAATATATCACTAGTGTCTTCTGTGAGAAACACTGTCCAGTTTTGTCGAGGTTCATTGCATTATATTATGTTTGCATTTTCAAGAGTAAAGAGGTAGTTTGAGCTTTTAGAAAGAGGCCTCAGCACTGTTGTCTTTTTAAAATTTTAACCCCTTTTGACTTTTTATGTACTCGAAAGATAAGATTGTAGTTAAATTCTTGTACTTGCTAGTGCACTTTTGGAATTCCTTTTTTTTTCCGTCTTTGCTTAGTATTGTTGGTTTTCAATTTGCTTGAATCGGTCAAAAGTTATGCGGCAATTGTGGGTAGATGGGACATGGGCACATGGGGTTAATTGAAGAGGTGGAATCTGCTGTATAGTTTATATGTATTATTGGTAACCGGATCTACCTTACTTTAAAAGGACTTGACAAGTAATATTATGTCTGTGGGTATGTAATTGTAAGGAGGTAATCCATCTTTGAACTTTAATTTTGTAAGGCATGAAAGTATGCATGTTCCATTCATCCTGCCTACAGTATAAGCTTATATCATAATCAATCAAAATCAAGAGCAAGCTTGATTGGAGCAAAATAAATTGGGCAGGATTGACAAACGCAATTAAGATCTTGGAAGAACACAATTACCCCAACAGTGAAGACCTCCGTCTATAATAGCTTGATGCGCAAAATGTGTTTTGTTTGAATGCCAATATGTGACAGATGCATCAGCAAAGGAGGCGACATATAACAGAGTCACAGAGATTCGATGCAAGAAACATAAATGGAATCATGGAAGGTAACAAAGAATAGACGGTGCATGTCATGCAGATACAGGGAATGGAGTGCTAGATTCACTGCTGTTCGTTGGTTACTGTGGAAGGAGAGAAACACACGGCATTTCACAATACAAAGAGTCAAAGATGAATGCAGCAGGGGGAGCTATGGCTTTAATTTTGTAGTAAATTGTTGTGCAGTGTGTTGTGCCTTGTGCGGCTTGTATTTTACTTATTATCTGGATGTAGGGTTGTTAGTAGCTGCATGGAGTATTTGTTTGTTCTAAGTTCTATGTAACATTGGTAGCCACTACCAAGTTTTTAGGTTCAAGCAACGAACAGATTGGTTCTGCAATGTGCTAACGTTCAGTTTTCAATAAAAAGGATTTGCTTCTAAAACAACTTCGCTAATCTAAAAATCGCTGCACCTTCCAATGAAGAAAGCAACATAGAGATGATGACGGAAAAAAAATGAAAGAAAATTAATTCAATATGAAAAGAAAACGAGAAACAAAGCACGGAAAAAAGAACAAATGAACAATCCTATAACAAGCCTGTACAACAAATGAATATATTTATTTGCTTTTGACAGAGAATATTTTGATGGACATAATCATAGCATGGCTCGGTCTTGCATCTTGGCTCCTCCCTTCTTGCATCAGATTTACCAGCGCCTCACCTTGACACTTCTCACAAGCAGGTAATAACACATGGACAACCAAGTCAGATAACAAGTACAAGATAAAGCATAAAGAGAGGAGAGCAAGAAAAAATGAAAAAAAACAAAAACAAAGCAACTATGATTGAAGGAGCTACCTTCTGGCCGTGTGAATATACTCCAAGGTATATCATGGCTACGTACAAAGCCAAAAGCGATTAGGGCTACAGCTCCAGAGGCACAATGGGATGAAGGTTGTTGCCAAGATGCCAATCTTTAGGGTAAACCACATCCCTGTAGTCTAAGTGGAGATGCCAATTCAGTATTTTTGCACAATCTGACGGTAACCCTTCCATCTGTGTTTCATCCTCAACTAATTGCTGTATAAATGTTGTTTCCTGCCATTTTTTTTCCACAAAACACAAGATATTTTACTTTACACTAAATGAAGACTGCAGAATTTCCACTTGTTCTTTAGTAAAAAAAAAATAATAAAATAAAAGAATTTCAACTTGTAGCAAAACATAGCATTAGTAATAGGGCAATGAAGTGTTTTACAGTACCTGAAAACCCTCCTTCATTGAATCCAGCTGCCGGATTGTGTTCCATGCAAGGTGGACCCGCTTGTCAGGGTCCCACAACATAGTTGAATTAAATGCAAAACCAGACATGTCCACATGAAATCTCCTTAATCTCTTGCTTTTTTCATTTGTGTGCCAACCTAAGATCTTACCATCCTTGCAAACTGGACCTTCCAGTATTGCCTTGCTCTTGTCATGTGTCAGCATTGCAACCGGCCATGTACCGAAACCCCTAAAATTATTCATTATGATTTAGACTAAAACATAAACCTCACTTTATCCAAAAGTTGGCCCTATTTCTTTCAAAATCAATAGTTGTCCTGAGCAAAATCAATAGTAACAAGATACCCAAATTTACTGATACAGGTCCTGAGCAAAATGAATAGAAACAAGATTCCCAAATAATACCCAGAGTATACACATTTTATTGTTTTTCAGCAATTGGTAGAAAACATATTTCAGAATTAATAAGAGTAGAAAAAAATAAAATGATACCTAATATCCCTCAAACGATCAAACAACTCGAGGGAATAGATATTATCATCATCAGCAAAGTAGACGATCCCTTCCATCCTATGATACTCTATGAGATCCAATGCTTTGTTCCTCTGATGCACTCCTCTGTCCTTAATCTGACCGGAAGTGTGCTTACAGGAGATGTGCCTGTACATTACTCCAGACCGTCTCAGTATGGATGCGGTCTCTGTGGAGGTTTTTGAACCCATTTCGACCACGATCCATAGCAGAGGTGGCGGCACGAGACGCAGGGTCTGGGCCAAGCGGTGGAGGAAGTAGGCTTGTGCTGCACGGTTGTAGGTAGGAGTTACAACAATGATTAGCTTGGGCTCTGGTACATGATTGAATGAGTGATGGGACGGATTGGGTTGGGGTTGGGGTTGGGGTTGGTGTTTGTAAGGGGAGGAGAAAAGCGTGAGGCCGAGCACGAAGCCAGAGGCAAAGAAGAAGAGCAAGAGGCGGAGAAGCAAAGGTGGGTGGTATGGGATGGAAGGTGCGGTGAGTGCCCTTGCTCTTGATCTGAGAGAAGAAGAAGAAGAAGAAGGGGAAGAGACTGATTTATGATGATGATGCTGGTGTGAATTGGGAATGGAAGCGCGACGCACGGAGACGGTGGCCATGTGAAATTAAGGGATCAATTGAATTGGATTGGGTAGAAACTAGAATAGAAGGTGTAATGTAAGAAAGGAGGAGGAGAAGAAGAAGAAGAAGAAGAGGTCGTCTCCAACGACCATCGCGCGGATAGTCCCTAGTTCCTAGTCCCTACCCTTTTTTGTTTTGAGTTTTGACTTGGCTTTCATTTACCTTTAAGTCACTGTCAGTGGCCACCCACATCCACATACCATTAAATGATTGATGAAATTTCTTTCCTATTATTAAACAGAGACAAGCAGGAATTACTTGGTTAATTTCGACCTTTTGTCGTCTGCAACTGCAACTGAGTCTGACTTGGCCGAAGAAGCCCAAAGCCATTAATGTTAATGATCCCTCAACTTGAACTACCAATATATCTTCACAGAGGGCCCGAGTAATTGAATATATTTATATATATATATATATATCATATAAATAAATATAATTACAACTTATAATTAAAAAGGGGATTTATTGTTTGAGTACGTAACGTAATTAGTAACTCCAAGACCAAGATCTAGTTTATTGTGCATGGCGTGCGCAGAAGGATAATTAAAAATTAAAAACATGCTGATGCAGTAAGTAAGTGTAATTAAGTGAGAGCAAGTAATTTAATATCTTGTAAATAATTGAGAGAGATTTATCTAATTTATTTGCAATGACAGCAAGTATTGCCACCGAAACAGGCAACAGGCAACAGCCAACGCCTGGCCTGATCTAAAGTCTATAATTGAAGAGGATATATATATATAAGAAATTAAGAATGGATGTCGTCTAATTTAATTTGAAATTGTAGAAGCCAATTGCGACATTTGATTTGACTTGTTCAATTAATGGAACGAATCCTGGGCGTCAATGGAAATGCTCCGAATAAGTCCCATCGATCTCTCCTTCCATAAATAATTGTAATTGCAATTGCAGAGGAGAGGAGAGGAGAGAAGAGGAGAGGAGAGGAGAGGAGAGGATGAGACGAAAATAAGTCTCACCAGTAATTAAAGCTTTAATGGACTAATAATGGTCCTCCTCTAAAGTCTTAACTGACCACCTACCTACAGCCTACATCCTACATTTTTCTCCCCAAATCATTTAAGACTCCGCCGAGAGTAGAGTGCTGAGTAGTGAGTACTGAGTACTGGAGAAAGAAGAGAGAAAAGAAATGGGAAAGATGAAGAAGCTGATGCCACCGGCAGAGGAGGTCCACCTCTCCTCCGTTAAGTACCAGCCCCAGAATATCACCTGTACTCTACTCTACTCTACACTCCAATTTCTATTTCAAATTTCTATTTCAATTTCAATTTCTCTCCCTGTTCTTTCTTTTTGTCCAAGTTTAATTTGACTTTATAATAATAATAACTATATAAATATATAAATGATCGATGAACGAACAGCGCCACACCTGACTGGATTTTCGCTCAAGCTTTTTGTGTGGCTCATGGAGTCGCCTGTCTTGGGTCCTCTCATCATCTCTACCCTCAAGAACCAAAATAAGATGACTCAGGTCATGTCTTAATTCCATCTCTCTCTCTATCTCTCTCTCTCTTTTAATCTTCTTAATAATTAACTTCACAATATATATAGGTTAGGTTATTAACTTGACAATTCTTTCTTTGCTTTCCAAATTTTGGGAGAGGGGAGAAAGAGGGACATTTCATTCCATTCCATTCCATTCATCTATGCTATATCTATTGCTATGCTTTTGCAGTTGCTCCGTCACACGATCATCCCTGAACGGCCAATGTACCGTCCAGAGTTTCCACCCCAAGGTAACCTAACCTACCAGAATATCTTAATACTTGACCATCAGAATAACTTTAAATTAATGTCATCAGTTTCTGCCAAAAAAAAGACTTAATTTCTGTTTTATTTATTTTTATTACTCATAATTAATTAAAATGGCAGAACCTGAAAATGAGGTGGCCATTGTGGATGAAGAGAGAGATCCAATTGATCGCCTTCACACCGCCACACATTGTCTCCCTAACTATGACCCCTCCATTCATCATAACAAAGACAGCCCTCCATTTCTCTACTGGAAGATACGAGATTATTCTCATGCATACCGATCTAATCTTACCACCCCTTCTGTTGTATGTTATCTCCATGTTTTTTTATTTTTATTTTATTTATAATACTTTCAAGGACCATAATTAACAGCTGGATGAGCATGCATGCAGTTACCACAATTCTGCTAACTGTTTTGTACAACCTTGTTGTACAAGCATAAGCAAAAGTAAACTTTGTTGGTGGTGTGATTGTTAAAACTTCTTCTGTATACATGTCCTTTTTATGACGGTGTGCAATCTAAATATTTTCAATTATGAAGGTAGCCGAGCAACTTATATCAGCAATAAAAGAGTGGAACACTGCTAAACCATCTATGCCAATGTTGATGTACTTCAATCCTGAAGATGTCAGAAAGCAAGCAGAGGTTTCCACTTCAAGATTTGTTCAAGGTTCTTATAACATTAATTGCTTATAAAATCCTAGACATGTGCATCTAAATAACTTGCTTCCAGATTAAGTAACAGGGTTTAATGGAAAATCATTACTGATTATATGCACAGGGAAACCGATATCCATACTGGATGGAATTTTCATAGCAATCAAGGATGATGTTGACTGCTATCCTTTTCCAAGCAGAAGTAAGCCTCATCTTTCTTTCGTATATGTTATTTTCATGCAAATACAGTCAACAGATACACAAACTTATGTTTGGAATGATATTGCAGGTGGTACCTCATGGTTTGATCAGGTACGAGCAGTGGATAAGGATGCAGTGTGTGTGGCTCGATTGAGGCGATGTGGTGCGATACTAATAGGGAAAGCCAACATGCATGAGTTGGGACTTGGAGTTACTGGAAACAATCCTAATTACGGGTATTAAAATTTGACAGCTTTTACCTCTTCAAAATTTCTGTACTCTTTACTTCTTCTGACCTGTACTCACTGTTTTGATTTCTTATATTTGTTTAAACTGCAAATGAATACAGAACAGCTAGAAACCCACATGCATTAGACAGGTATACTGGGGGTTCGTCGTCAGGTCCCGCCTCAATTGTTGCATCTGGCTTGTGTCCTGCTGCCATTGGCACTGATGGGGGTGGTTCAGTCAGGATTCCATCATCCCTCTGTGGTATAGTCGGCCTTAAGACCACTTATGGGCGCACCGATATGACTGGGTACATTTAGCTTTATTTTGCTTCTTCATTTTCCTCTATTTGATAGGTTTTCGCCAATATGGCTGACTCTTTGTACCATATCTGCAACTAGGACTCAATATTGTTTGTGTTTACTTGCAATTACCACAACTGTTAAACCAAAAGATAATACTATGAGACAGTGACATTATTGCTCCAAAGTTTCTTTTCTCAACTCAAAAATAGCTTTTTGATCTGTTTGTTTAAGGACCGACACTGACACATAAATCATCTTAGCTTATTCTTCTTCACTTAATTTGTATTTATGTAAAATGGAGGCTCTTTAGTAGGGTCAAACTGTTCCCATTAAGCGGAACTTACCTTTACAATAACATTAGTATTATAGCTTTGTTTTATTTTGCAGTATCTGAAAAACTTGCATTTTATTTCCATCAAATAGAATAAAAGATTGGTTTTATTTTAAATTATAATATGAAATTCGGTTTAATTTGCAAAAGAACCCTTTGCTATTATGAAATGGCAGTGTTTTGTGTGACGGCGGGACAGTTGAAGTTGTTTCTCCCCTCGCAGCCTCTGTTGAGGATGCTATGCTCATGTATCTACTTTTTCTTCTTTATCCTAATTTCTGCACATGTCACAAATACTTGTTGTTTTATTTATGAACACTATGTCCTTCTACATGTAAATGTTTAGATACTCAGCCATAGCAGGCTCCTCTCCTTCTGATAAAATCTGTCTGAGACCTGTAAGTAATCCTTTTTCATTGACGTACTTTTATATAACTATACTGTATTCCTGGAGACAATGCAATAAAGCGTGATGAAGTTCCCTCATTTCTTTCCTTTCACACCTCTGATTAATAGTTGTCTTATTTGTTTCTAAAGATATCATAACTATAATTTCAGAACTTACAATCTTTTCTTTGTTACTTTCAGTCACCTCTTTGTTTGCCGAATTTGTCATCTTCTGATAATTTAACCACACTGCAATCTTTGAAACTCGGAAAATACTCTGAGGTGCCCATTTCTAAGATAAGTTCATTTTATTTTCCTATCTACTTAGACGCACTTTATCTGATTTTCTTTTTTAATTTACAGTGGTTCCATGATGTATCAAATACTGAGATCTCGACTAAATGCGAGGATACCCTGCAGCTACTTTGTAGTACCTTTGGTAGTCAGGTAAATATACCTAATGTTTTATGAAATTATGTGGAGTTACAATTATTATAGTCTTCTCTAACAAGGTGGTCCTTTTTTCCTTCTTTATTATTTTAGATAGAGGAGATAATTTTACCAGAGTTAGAAGAGATGCGGACAGCACATGTTGTTTCAATTGGAGCTGAATCACTTTGCCCCCTCAATCCTTATTATTTGGAGGGGTAAGAGTTATGATCTTAGCTGTGCAAAATTCCATTTGCACATCAGCAATCTATTTCATATAACTAGAAAAGGAAGTTTATTCTAATGGAAATTACTCCTAGGATAAAACAAACTATTGAAAAAGGAAAAATCTAAAAAAGAAAAAGAAAAAAAAAATACAAGTTAATGTGATGAAATACAGACACATCAGAAGTTATACTATAGGATATATGACTTTGTAATTTGTTCCGTGATGTTGCAATTGTCGGGTTAAGCCTAATGATACAAGTTAATGTGATGATTTCTTTTATTTTTTCCCTGAAGCTTAGATATTAGACCCAGGTCTTTGGATAAAACTTATGATATATTTTTGAATTTGCTTTTTTTGGGTTATTGACCGTAAAGGAGGCGATCTGATTTTACACTAGATACACGAACGAGTTTGGCACTTTTCAGTTCCTTCTCTGCTTCAGACTATGTTGCATGCCAGCGTATAAGGTCCTCCCCCCTCTCTCTCTCTCTCCGAACCATGATATATGGTTTAAATAGACTGAATGAACACATGGTCCCTTTTACCGGTTCTTTTGTTACTTTTTTATGTTATATACTTGATGGTGGTTTTCCCCATGGAAATTACAGGAGGAGAATAATGTATTATTTTATGGAAGCATTTAAGAAGGTTGATATCATTGTGACTCCTACCACAGGGTACCCTTTCTTCGGTTTGTCTAGACATAATATTAAGTTCAGATAGATTGTTTTTTCTCGGTCTTACTTTCCTTTTTGTTCTTCCAGAATAACCGCACCACAAATATCACCAAGTGCTCTGAAAGTAGGGGAGTCTGATTATGATGTATCAGGTGAGAGCTACATCACCTTTTTAAAACCTAACCTGCCAGAAGATCAAGAAATTCAAATTTTGGCTTGAACCAGCCAATTAATTAACCTGTTGTCCCTGGAAAGGATTGAAAATGCCAAATTATTAGGTTTGATTGGCTTTTGGTTACACATCACAACTCGCTATAGAATTTTCATGAGAAAATGGGAGTAACAAGTTACCCTAATTTTCTACAATTAAAAATACTTCAGTGAAGGGCAAAAGATTATGTCTGTGTTAATAAAATTGAAAAGTTCAGTGGTGCATTTTTCTATTATTAATTTATATTTTTCGAGCTTATGACATGGGGATATTGGAGGATTCCCTTTTGAACGTGCTGCTCTACAATGATTTTCTTAACTAATTTATTAATAATTCTGAGCAAAATTTACTTTGTATTCACATAGGCTATCTGATGCGATTTGTGCAACCTGGAAACCTTCTTGGTCTCCCTGCTATATCTGTTCCAGTAAGTTAATAACACTGCAAGATAATATTGCTTCACCAGTAGATTGGATTTGTAAACTACTGAATTTTATTGCTAACCTTCTATTATATTTTTGCAGATCGGGCATGATAAGGATGGACTCCCAATAGGACTCCAACTGATAGGCCGGCCCTGGGGTGAGGCTAGCTTGCTCAGGGTTGCTTTTGCACTTGAGGTAAACATCTTTAATTTTAGTAAATTCTTATTCCCTCGCCACAAACTAATAGGCAGTTGGTAATACCATTGGCAAGTCTGTAGAGTTTACTGGTACCATACCTACTAGCATGCTGTACATAAATCCCTGGGACAGCTTATTGTTCTAATTTTTAGGTTGGTTTGTTGAGTATTGAAATGTTTTACATCTGCAGGAACTTTGTATGAAATTTCGTAACAGGCCATCTGGTGTATTTTTCAATGTGCTCCAGACTTCGTGAGAGTTGTGTAAAATACGAGTGCTACCCAATGCAACCTTCCAAGAAGAAAAGAGAGGAAAGACCATCTGTGGAATTCTTGATTGAATTGCATTATGCCGCTCTCCTTTTATATATTCAAAAGTTGCAACTATATTACTTCAATAAGTTCAGAGTTGCTAATAGTTATTTTTATTTTTTTAATTTATTGTTTTTGCTATTTGTTTATAAAAATGAGTCTAGCTAATATAACATCAGTGTCATTTCAGTCTATATAATACCAATTCCAAAACATATCGAATCAAACGGTGAATTCCAACCGATCTACTTCATTAGTTGTGCGTTTATATCAAAATTTATAATTTTTCTAATTTATTTAGTATCAAGTTAAGTGGTCAAATATGTGAGTTTTTAAGTTAATTTTAATACATTCATTTTTCAACATTTTTACTACTTGATTCAATATTAAAATAACTCGAAAATATATAAAAATTGTATGTAAATGTATCACTCATAAAATAAATCGGTTTGAATGGTTTGAATTAGTCATTTGAAATCTATTCAATTGATTTTGAAGTTAGTGTTATATGACACCAATATTATACTAGTTAGACTCTATAAAAATACAAGAGCTTATATGTCATGACAACTCTTGCACGTCAACTTGTGATTAAACGTTAAGTACTGTAAAATCCATTTTTATGGTTATTGTTCGCCGTATAATCTAAATCATTATATATAGAAATGGACCATAATTGATAGTCCATACGTCTGATTTTATAAGAAACCTTACTGTATTTCTTAATTGCTAGTTCACTGCATTGTGTTGTTAACATTTATATTATATTATGCTATAATTGTTTTTTTATTTAAATATTATGTCATAATTGTTGATCATTTATTATTAAGTATATAATTGATTAACTAGAAAAATAGATAAGCACTATCATTTGGTTTTGATTTTCATATGAGAAATTATGGATTTGAAATCTGAATGAGAGAGGTCATTTGTTGTAATAACAAAAGTATGAAATTTGAAGTCTTGACATTCATCTTTCTTTCAAAGAAAAAAGAAAAATAGATCTCATAAAATTCTGGTATCAAGATCTAACAGCTGCTTTATCCCGTTTAACCGCTGAAGAACCACCCTGTTGTGAAGTGCTGTCAAAAGTTTTTTTAAAAGCTGACATGCATATAAAGGACTGATCATAGATAGAAGAGAAAAAACAATGCTATTCTTATAGATAGAGAGAGGTACAACAAATGAGAATAAAACAATGATATCAAAGGTACATAACCAAGGTGTCATCTTACCGAAGTAATACATGAAAATAACAATCGGAAATGAAACTTTCATAAATTATTCATGTGTTGATGAATGAAGACAAGGAGTTGTCAATTAAAACTAAACATATTATAATATATTTTAACTGAAGAGGTCTGAAATATAGTCCTTTATTTCTATACCAGCGGATGAAATCTCCAACCGGGGCCTATTAAACTGAAATCTTGTCAGTCTATCAATGAGACTGATCACTGGGCTTGTCAAGTCCAGGCGGGGTCTTTCCAGGGTGGTTTGTACCTGAGGCAGCCATTCCCATCATGCTGTCATAACATTTCCCACAATTAGTGTATCTACAATTGAATATCTCTAATGCTACAAGCTGGCTGTGTGTGTGTGTGTGTGTGTGTGAGAGAGAGAGAGAGAGAGAGAGAGAGAGGGAGGTTACCTTCTGTCGACCAAGACCATGGACCGGAGCTCACAGTTGGCAAAGCTGCATAAATCCATACATTAGATGTTGAAATTTTTATACCTTTTTTGGTGTGTGTGTGTGTGAGAGAGAGAGTAAACGTACTGCTTGGTGATCTCCTCTTGAATGACAGGATGGCAGTCTTTCCCAAAGTTGCTAAGCATTTGATACAAGAACCCACTATGGCTCACTATTGCTATTTCTTTCTCTTTTCGCGTCCACAACCTTAATTTGAACAATAACGAAAAAAGGGGAAAAATTCAAAGGTTTTATCTACCTATTCACTGCCAGTCAATTGATATATATAATTTTGCTTGATGTAGTTGTGTTTGCTTACAGTCACAAAGTAACATCTGATATATGATATACCTGTGCTAAAATATGAATTTGCAGAGAATTGAAATTCAAAGCTAATAACTAAACAAATACAAATCAAACTGAAGAAATAAACCGTACCAGTTAATAAACTTTGCACCTCTGACAGTGATTTCTTCATTTGTCTCTCTCACATCAGGTTTCCACAGTACATCTTCATCATTCTCAATCTGTGGTAACAAAATATTTAAGAAAAATAAGATAATTTCTTCTTTATCACTATCATTCTCTTTGGCTAAGCACATATGACATAGCATGGTACCATCGCAGACTAAAATAAAATACTAAAAATGAATGAATGAAAGGGAGTAAGAGGACTTGCCAAAGAGAAATCAATTGCAGGAAAAACAGGGCGATACTCAGTTATACTTCTCCTCTTGTCACATGGGTGCTCTCCCTAAAATTTTATTGTACAATATAAACGACAAGGATATAACTGTATCAGTCAAATTTACTATGCAATATTGGACAGTAATGAATCAAAATATTAAAATAAAGAAATAAAAAAGAAAAGAAAAAGAGTTGCCTATACCAAATGCTCTCTACAGGATTCAACAGCAAGAAAAGGAGGGGCACCTAGGCTAGATACAGCAGGCCGACCGCTATTAAATGCATTTTGTATCATGAGTGGTGGTTCATTTGTTCCATCAGTAAATCCCTCTCCACCAAAAACCCCAACTGCAGTTTGCATTGTCCTGTCATTGTTTACCCCCATTAATTAATTTTATATGTTTGCCCACATACATACTACATGGAAGAGATGAAGTACCTTAGCAAAGGGGAAGTGATGACCAGCTCAATCTTTTTGACAACCCCAGTTCTTTGTGCATGCATTCTCAAATTATCCACCTAGACCAATACCATTCAAAATTTATATATAGTACTGCAAATGACATATATGTGCATCCAAGCAAACAGGAAAAAAAACCTGGCTCCAGCCGAGATGAGTGAGATGCGCATCCAAGTAATCATTAGAGAGATATGCACTGTAATCCTTCTCTCCCGCCACATTGTGGATCCCTTGTGCATGCCTCACCTTAGACATTTTTCAGTTCAATTTCAATGATTGCACTATATGTGCTATACTATACATGTATGTTATGAGAGAGTAACTTACCAGATGTAGGGTTTTACAACGATGCAGGGGGTACATACCAGTGCTGGTTGTGCCTTCCATCTCTACACAAAATCAGAAGAAACTGCTGAGTGATCTATTTATTTAATAATTTGTTATTATAATCTTAATGCTAATTGTTGCATATATATATGTATAGTTTGTTTCAATTAGTTTCTGGAATATGATGCCATTATGGGGTTTGGTTGGGGGACAAATTAAGCAGGGCAATGGAAATTAACCAGAAAATTAAAACACATCCTGGCCCAAGCCGCAAGCTTTTGATCCAGCAGAGACTCGATTCAAGAACCAGAAACAAAAGAGGCGATGGAAAGCAGAAAAATGAAAAATTAATTAATTATGTATTACAGCAACGAAAGCAGTTGTGTGTTAGTTAGTTCAGGCGGCGACCCGCTCAGATGATCACCTGAGGCTGAGGCTGAGGCTGAGGCTGAGGCTGAGTAGGAGGAGAGGGAGGAACAACGAATAGAGAAGGAGGACGAGGAGCGGTGGTGATTTGATCGAAACGAAACGGAGGAAAAATAGGGATGAAGAATTAATGGAGAGGAACAGGAACAGGAACAGGACGGAGTGCCAATAACTATAAATTGCATCGCAAAAGAAAAGAGTAAGACGAATCAAAAATCGTGCAGCTTTCCTCGTTATGCGAATACTAATAATAATAATATATAATATAATAAAGAAAGAAAGAAAGAAAGGGGACACTTCACAGTTCACACTCACATTTGGTTGGTTGGCGCTGGGCTTTGCCTTTATTTATTTTTCTTTTATTATTTTATAATATAATAATTTACATTTTTTGACAGGCCTGGTCCTGGTGGCCTCTCCTCTCCTCTCCTCTCCACTTTGTTTTGTTGAAAATATTAAAGGCTGCGTCCCGACTTCCGACTGAAATTAAATTGGGAGGGAGCATATTCTCTGATATTCCCTGCCCCAATCTTAAAAAAAGATAACAAGCGTCAACATGCAGCTCATTCGGATTCGATCCATTCTCTTTGCGTTTTATCAAGGAAGAAGAGTCTATTGTTATTGTTATTGTTAGTTTAACTTTTATATAAGAATAAATTTAATTTCAATCTATTTTCATGTCTGTAAAAACCACAGAGCCCGGCCCGGCCCGGCCCGGCCTTCTAACATAAAATTTCCAGCCGACAACAACCAACAATGGGCCACGGCCTGATGCGAAGAGCTTCAAATAACCAATCAATCTCTTTCTTGAATCACAATATTTCTATTTATATATATAATATATGCCGACTGTCCGTGTCCGATCACAACCCGCATGAAATTACAATTACAAAGAGAAAAGAGAGCAAGGCAATGACATCAAAATCACAATTGGAAATGATACCGTCATAAATTACTTACTCATGTGTTGGTAATGATATTGTCAATAAAAATTTGAAATCAAACGTACTATATATATATATATATATATATATATATATATATATATATATATATATAGAGTATACTTTTAACTGAAGATCTACGACTGAAATCCAGTCCTTTATTTCTCAACAGTCTTTACCCATTCCTAGTATGCCCATTCCTAAATGCTGTCATATATGATAACATTTTCCAAGGTCAGTGCATCTACACTTAAATCTCTGTCGTACTGAAAGCTGTGTCTCTGTGTCTCTGTGTCTCAGTGTGTGTGTGTGAGAGAGAGACAGAGATAGGAGGGAGGTAATTACCTTCTGTCGACCAAGACCATGGACCGGAGCTCACAATTGGCAAAGCTGCAGAAATCCATACATTATGTTGAAATTTTTGTTCCCTTATTTTTAATTGGTGTGTACGCGCGCGCACGTGTGTGGGAGTGTGAGAGAGAGAGAGAGAGAGAGTCAAGCGTACATCTTGGAGATCTCCTGTTGAATGACAGGATGGCAGTCCTGCCCAAAGTTGTTCAGCATATAATATAAGAACCCGCTATGGCTCACTATTGCTATTTCTTTCTCTTCTCGTGTCCACAACCTTAATTGAACAATAACAAAAAAAGGAGGGACAAATTCAATGGTTTTATCTACCTATTCAATGACAGTCAATTGAAATATAAAAGTCTGCTTCATGTAATTGTGCTTGCTCATTGTTATAAAGTAACACCTGATATAACTACTACACTTATCAATTCACAGATAATTGAAACTCGAAAAGCAATAAAACTGAAGAAATAAATTGTACCAGTTAATAAACTTTGCAGCTCTGGCAGTGACCACTTCAGTTTTCTCTTCTACACCAGGCATCCATAGTACATCTTCATCATTCTCAATCTGTGGTAACAATATTTTTAAGAAAATAATTTTCTCAAAGTTTTGCTAAGCACACAGCATAAATGAATGAAATGGAGTAAGAGGACTTGCCAAAGAGAAATCAATTGCAGGAAAAGCAGGGCGATACTCGGTTACACTTCTCCTCATGTCAAATGAGTGCTCTCCCTAAAATTTTATTTTACAATATAAAAAAGAAAAGAAAATAACTGCCTTAGTCAAAATTACTATGAAATATTGGACAGTAATAAATCAAAAGATAAAAAAAAGAAGAAGAGGAGTTGCCTATACCATATGCTCTCTGCAGGATTCAACAGCAAGGAAAGGAGGGGCACCCAGGCTAGATACAGCTGGTCGACCGCTATTAAATGCATTTTGTATCATGAGAGGTGGTGCATTTATTCCATCAGTACATTCCTCTCCACCAAAAACCCCAACTGCAGTTTGCATTGTCCTGTCATTATTTACCCCCATTAATTATGTATATATATATATATATGTTTACCCACATTACCACATACATACTACATGGAAGAGATGAATTAAGAACTTAAAATGTGCAAATACCTTAGCAAAGGGGAAGTGATGACCAGCTCAATCTTTTTTACAAGCCCAGTTCTTTGTACATGCATTCTCAAATTATCCACCTAGACCAACACCATTCAAATTTATAGGTAGTGCAAATGACAGATATTCGCATCCAAGTAATCTCAAACCGAATTGCTAAACATAAACAGAAAGAAACCTGGCTCCAGCCGAGATCAGTGAGATGTGCATCCAAGTAATCATTAGACAGATATGAACCGAAATCCTTCTCTCCTGCCACATTGTGGATCCCTTGTGCATGCCTCACCTTAGACATTTTTTTTTTTTTATTTCAATTTCAATTAGTGCACTATATGTGTTAGTGTGGTGTGGAGTTAACTATGCTATACTATACATGTATGTTAAGAGCAAAAAGAGGAGAATTAACTTACCAGATGTAGGATTTTACAACGATGCAGAGGGTACATACCAGTGCTGGTTGTGCCCTCCATCTCTACACAAAATCAGAAGAAACTGGTACCTACCTTCAAAGAATAAATTGAACAATAATATATATTCGATACATGATATATTCCATATATTTGTTGTTATAAATTTGATGCTAATTGTTGCACATGTATGGCTTGTTTGAATTAGTTTTAATATGATGCCATTATGGGGAAGGGGGATCAAATTAATATATATACAACCATAACAATGAATAATGAGCGTAAAAAGGGTAAGAAGAACATTAAGTAAATTAAAGTTTGCCAGTAATATGAAAGAAAGAAAGAAAGCAAGTCGGATGAAAATTGGGTTAGGCTCTATATATCTCATTTAAATTGGAAATGGTTGGTTTTGGACTTGGTGGATGACTGTATATATATATATATATATATATGCAGAAATAATTAAATAGAAGCTTAAACTTTACACTCTTCTGATATATATATATATATATATACATATATATATATATAGATTAAGAAAATTCTGGTGAAATATAAATTAGGAGGTACAGCCGTACAGGTACCTAACCTAACCTAAGAAGGATCGAATGAGATGTGAGTGGGAGGAGGAACAGCTAATAGATTGTAGAGGAGCAATGGCCACTTGATAGAAACGAGGAGGAGGAGGAGGAGGAGGATTATAATAAAAAGTTTGGCGGCTTGAACATCGATCAGCTCCGTTGAGATCTTCAGTGGTATTATATCTCCTCAACTTTTGCTTTTGCGTGACCGATTCGGGGATAGCGCATGGGCGGCCAGTATTATTCTTTGTGCTTTAAGAGCCGTGCAGAACGTAATTGAACGGTTGAGATTTACCAAATAAAGGATGCCAAATCGTTTCAGCAACGGTGAATATGAATTTGTATACTCTAAAATATAATATTTCAGCCACTGTCAGGTTTTAAAAAAAATCGGAGATTTTTATTTTTATCCAAAAAATAAATAATTTTATTATAAATAACCACGTTTTTCAAAAAATTATATTTATGTCCAAACCGCATATATTCTTGGCGGGCCGAATTTTTAATTTGGACCGCATATATTTAGGCGGTCTGAATCAAAACTTTTTTTTTTCTTCCTTGAGCACTTTAACTACAGGATCTGAGTGAGAAAGAGAGCGAAGAGAGATATAAGCACTATTATAACTACGATGAATGTTTTATCTGGGGTCCAACTTTGCACTTCTGATTTCCTTAGCAAAACAACTCCAAAAATCATGAAAATGTACCGACATATAGTCTCGATATCCTAGAACAGCACTGCCAAGTTTCATGCAGAATATCTGAACCAAACTGGAGATATAAGCTCACAAAAATAGCCCCAACCGATGAATGTTTCATCTAGGGTCCAACTTTGCACCTCTGGTTTTCTTAGAAAAACAACTCTAAAAATCATACAAATTTACCGACATATAGTCTTGACATTTTAGAACAGCACTGCCAAGTTTCATGCAGAATTTCCGAACAGAACGTGAGATATAAGCTCACAAAAATAGCCCCAACCAATGAATGCTTCATCCAGGGTCCAACTTTGCGCCTCTGGTTTTCTTAGCAGAACAGCTCCAAAAATCATAAAAATTTACCGACATATAGTCTTGGCAGTGCTATTCTAGGATGTTGAGACTGTATGTCGGTAAATTTTCATGATTTTTGGAGATGTTTTGCTAAGGAAACCAGAGATGCAAAGTTGGACCCTGGATGAAACATTCATCGGTTGGGGCTATCTTTGCGAGCTTATATCTCACGTTCTATTCAGAGATTCTGCATGAAACTTGGTAGTGCTATTCTAGGATGTCGAGACTATATGTCGGTAAATTGTCATGATTTTTGAAGCTGTTCTTCTAAGAAAACTAGAGGTGCAAAGTTGGACCCCGGATGAAACATTCATCGGTAGGGGCTATTTTTGCGAGCTTATATCTCCTGTTCTGTTCGGAATTTCTGCATGAAACTTGGCAGTGCTGTTCTAGGATGTCGAGATTATATGTCGGTACATTTTCATGATTTTTGGAGCTGTTTTGCTAAGAAAACCAGAGGTGAAAAGTTGGACCCCAAATAAAACATTCATCGTAGTTATAGTGCTTATATCTCTCTTCTTTCTCTTTTTCTCACTCAGATCCCGTAGTTACAATGCTTAAAGAAGAAATTTTTTTTTTGATTCGGACCGCCTAGAATATATGCGGTCCGAATTAAAAATTCAGCCCGTCAGGAATATATGCGGTTTGGGCATAAATATAATTTTTCGAAAAACATGATTATTTATAATAAAATTATTTATTTTTTGGGTAAAAATAAAAATCTCAAATATATTAGTCTACCTCTCTCTCTCTCTCTCTATATATATATATATAGAGGTAGGCTAAAATACAATCGATTGTTCTTGAGGTCCCGTACAACCAAGTTTTTTTCTAATTTTTAAAGTCCAAATGATCGATCAAAACCGTTCATCTTGTTCTCCATATTAATATGTGCTTGGAGACCAAATTTTATATTTTTCTGAATTTTTTTACTATTTATTAAGCCACTTTGAAAACCGCTGATCCAATGGTGGCTTAACAAAATAGTAAAATCAGAAGCCAACGTTGCATCAGCTATTTTCAAAGTGGCTTTATAAATAGTAAAAAAATTCATAAAAAAGTAAAATTTGGTCTCCAAGCACATATTAATATGGAGAACAAAATGAACGGTTTGGATCGATCATTTGGACTTTAAAAATTGAAAAATGACTTGATTGTACGGGACCTCAGGAACAATTGATTGTATATTAGCCTACCTCTATATATATATATATATATATATATATATATATAGAGAGAGAGAGAGAGAGAGAGAGAGATAGGCTACGGTGAGTTGCGAAGTAAAACGCATTTCTACTTCACGCCGTATTTTTATTTTGAAAGTCCAAATGACCGATCCGAACCGTTAGATGTTTAATCCATATTGAAATATGCTTGGAGACCAAATTTCATATTTTTTGGAATTTTTTTACTATTTATCAAGCATTTTTGAAAATTGCTGTTTTGCTGTGAACAGTGAAAAACAGTAAAATTTTCTGGACCATCAGATCAGCGACTTTCAAAATTTCTTAATAAATAGTAAAAAAAATCCAAAAAATGTAAAATTTGGTCTCCAAGCACATTTTAATATGGAGAATAAGATGAACAGTTCGGATCAAGGTTTTGAACTTTAAAATCACAAAATATGAGCGTGAAGTAGAATAGTTGCTTTACTTCGCAATTCACCATAGCCCAACTATATATATAGAGAGAGAGAGAGAGAAGATATCGGATGACACCCTTTTCTGGTGACATCGAATAACATCATGCATTTTTAAAGTTTTCAAAGCCCAAACAGTCGATCCAAATCATTCAACTTGATGGATATGTTAAAATGTGCTTGCAGATCAAATTTTACATTTTTCTGAATTTGTTTACTATTTATTAAGTATTTAACAAAATCGCTATATTCAGACCGTTGAATTTTTGTACCCATCTTAATAAATAGTAAAAAAATTCATAAAAATATAAAATTTGATCTGCAAGCACATTTTAACATATCTATCAAGTTGAACGGTTTGGATCGACTGTTTGGACTTTAAAAATGCACAGTGTTATTCGATGTCACCGAAAAAGAGTGTCATCCGATCCCTCTTCATATATATATATATATATATATATATATATAGAGAGAGAGAGAGAGAGAGAGAGAGTAAGGCTTGGGTGCTATGGATAGCATAGAGGGCCACCGTGCTACGACTCAATATTTGAGTTTTCAAAATCCAAACGGTCGATCTGAACCGTTCATCTTGTTCTTCATACTAATATGTGTTTGGAGATCAAATTTTACATTTTTTGAAAATTTTTTACTATTTTTTTAGATAGGTAGAAAATCAAATATCTTAATGGTGCAGAATTTTTTAGATCAAGTGATTTTCTACCTAACTAATAAAATAGTAAAAAAATTTCAAAAAATGTAAAATTTGGTCTCCAAACGCATATTAATATGGAGAACAAGATGAACGGTTCGGATCGACCGTTTGGATTTTGAAAACTCGAATATTGAGCCGTAGCACGGTGGCCCTCTATGCTATCCATAGCACCCAAGCCTTACTCATATATATATATATATATATATATATATATGAGTGGGGTTAAAATGCACCCTCCTTTTTGTGCTCCAAACGTGCACCCTCCTCTCGTTTCTTCATTTTTAAAATTCAAATAGTTGATTTGAATCTACCAACGTGTTCTACATATTAAAATGTGCTTGGAGACCAAATTTTACATTTTTTGGAAATTTTTTACTATTTTTTCAGAATTTTTGAAAATCATCACTGTGCTGAATTTTTTATTATTGTTAAGTTTAATAAAAAATTCTGAAAAAATAGTAAAAAATTTTCAAAAAATGTAAAATTTGGTCTCCAAGCACATTTTAATATGTAGAACACGTTGGTAGATTCAAATCAACTATTTGAACTTTAAAAATGAAGAAACGAGGGAAGAGTGCACGTTTGGAGCACAAAAAAGAGGGTGCATTTTAACCCCACTCTATATATATACATAAAAAGGAAATATATACATTGCTAGTGCCTAGTGTACATGTTTCAAGACAAGACAAGAGAAAATGAGGAAGCACCAAGCTGTCCAAATTAGTTTCTCTTCTCATCACAGTTGAAAAGACAAAATTAAGTACTTAAAAGGCACCAAAACTCGAGTAGAACTAGGGTGCTCTTAAGCTCACCAAAATTTTGATGAGCTTAACTCTAAAACTCATCAAATCGATTTTAAATGACGAATCCGAATCGTTGAAATCTGCCTACCTTACGTGTGATGTATCTACGTGTGAAATTTTTAAACATTTGAATTAATTTAGTATAAAGTCATGCGGTCAAAAAAGTTTAAAAAATGAACAAATAATTTAAGAACATGATCTTGATCCTCCAAATAATTTAAACAAATCATTTGTGTTTTCGACTGTGATGAGAAGAGAAACTAATTTGGACAGCTTGGTGCTTCCTCATTTTCTCTTGTCTTGTCTTGTCTTGTCTTGAAACATGTACACTAGGCACTAGCAATGTAAATGTATATATTTCCTTTTATGTATATATATATATATATATGAGGAGGGATCAAGTTACAATATTTTTTGAGTTACAACAAGTTTTTTTTTTTAATTTTGAAAGTCCAAATCGTCGATCCAAACCGCTAAATATGATCTCTACAATAAAATGTGCTTGGAGACCAAATTTTACATTTTTTGGAATTTTTTTACTATTTATTAAGATGGGTACAAAAACTAGTCAAATTCATACCATTGAATTTTGTACTCATCTTAATAAATAGTAAAAAAATTTCAAAAAAATATAAAATTTGGTCTCCAAGCACATTTTATTGTAGAGATCATATCTAACGGTTTGGATCGACGACATGGACTTTGAAAATTAAAAAAAAGCTTGTTGTAACTTGATCCCTCCTCTCTCTCTCTCTCTCTCTATATATATATATATATATATGAGGAGGGATCGGATGACACTCTTTTTTGGTGATATCGAATAACACCGTGCATTTTTAAAGTCCAAACAGTCGATCCAAACCGTTCAACTTGATAGATATGTTAAAATGTGCTTGCAGATCAAATTTTATATTTTTCTGAATTTTTTTACTATTTATTAAGATGGGTACAAAAATTCAACGGTCTAAATATAGCGATTCGCTGAATAGCTTGTCGGCACAATTAGAAACTAATTATGCACATATATATAAACTAGTAATTAAGCAGGCCATCTAATTGTTGCGGTGGAGATTAACAATATTACATTATTATTGTACTTCAAATGCATTAATGAATTTAATATATTTTGTATATTTTTTTAATTACTATCTCGTTTGCAATCGGTATTATATATGTTGCAACATATATTGCATAAGACTTTAAGAGAGCAATAATTTGTTAAAAGAAGAAAGAATAAATTAAATTATTAGATGCAAATTAACCAGTTTACCGTGGCACTGGACCTCTTGTAATAAGGCTTCATTAGATGAAATTAATTAAGAACATGATCTTGATCCTCCAAATAATTTAAGTTGATGGAATGAAATTCTGTGCGCTTTTTGCAGACTTGAGAGAAGATGAACAAATTTGGAAAAAATTAAGTGAAAATGGTTAATTATTTCGATCAACGTTCAACGGATGGTTCATTAATTTAATTATGTGGAATTAGAACTTATGCGTAGAAAATCACTCTATCAATAAAAAAAAGAACAAAAGATTTTGTTTTTTTATGCACAGCTCTTTTCTGAACCCCAGAGGTGTAGTATTTTTTTTTTTTTTTCCCTCAAACAACATACACAACAGCCAGGGGTGTAAATGGATAGAATATTATCCGATTTTGTTCGGATTTTAATTCAAAAAATTATTTAAATTATCTGATTTGTATATGTATTCAAAACTATCCGTATTTGTATTCGTATCCGACCGTTTACATTTTTTAGACTCATCTAAGCTAAGCTATGAAAAGGCCCAATTGAAGTCTAACACGATCCAACTAGATCCGGCCTATCATCGAATCAAATCAAAAGGTAAAAAGCAAAGCTTCATTTGTTTTTTCCAAGGTTAGAATTTATATTTTATTTTTCCTCTCTCGCTTGGCCTTCTTCGGCTATTTAATGAGGATTAAAATATCACAAATGATTAAGGAGTTTAGGCAACTTCAATGCAATCGATCAGTTCACAATTAAAAGACTCAAAACAAATTAGAAAACCCATTAAATTAAAGACTCCAAACAGACAACAACTTCACTTAAGTTAGAGACAAGACAACCATAATTAATTACTAAGATAACAAATTTAGAAATCCAAAATAAGGACAGCCATCTTCAGTCAAACTAGATTAGCACTTCACTTCTCACTTCTCACTTATCAATTATTTTTATTAAAAATTTATAATAATGCAATTAAATAATAATATTAAATAGATGAAATATTTCTAATAAAATTATTATTAAAACGAGTACAAATAAAATAAGAAAATATTTAAAAAAAATAAGAAGACAACAATTAAAAACATTTTAAAATAATTAACATTTATAAACAAACAAACATTTAAAATATGTAATTAAAAATAATATTAATTAATTATTAATTTATGGAATATAAATATTTATTCTTACAACTAAACAAAGTGCATTTAAAGAGATGAGATGAATATAATCTAACTTTTATATTTAATAAAATGAATTGTTAGTCGTTGCATTTATTAATTAATTGAAATGAAATTGTTAACAAACGTTATTATATCTTATATAATGCTTCAAACATATCTAAGGAACTATCTAAGGAATTTCCTATGAATAAAAATTTGACAGCCGGACACCAACTAGAATTATATTCCTGTCTAATCAAGACCCATTCAAAATCCCATTCCGTTATTTTCAAGGAATAACAGCAGATTTATTTCCAAAGAATTTCATATCATCTAAACTAACTCAAAATTTTAGATCCGGACCATCAAATCTGTTTTAGCACGAATTTAATTTGAAGAAGCTTCTGCATTTCATCTTAGACCGAATTAGATTAGATTCTTATCAGACAGTTAGAATCTAAACTCAAAATTTGAGGTGCTTCACATGATTCAGACTCAGGCCTAGGGGTGGCAACGAGCTCCGAGCTAGCTTCTAACTCAGCTTGTTAATTCTGGACTGAACTACAGCCGAGCAAGCTGAACTCAGGGTATCCGAGTTAAAATCTCACCTTGAAATCATGACAAGCCAGTCCGAACTAGCTCGCGAGCTGGGTTTGGTTGGATCTTGTTTTAAGAATAAAATAAATTCTAAAACTTTTTGGATCGAGCTTAACCGAGTTAAACAGTATAAAATGCACACAAGTTCATACAAATTCACAAATTAATGCCTAACTGAGCTAACTCGCGAGATAGCGAGCAAATTTGGCCCCAGCTTGAACTTGTGAGGGTACCAAGTTTTCAAAAAAAGAATGGGGGAGAGAAAAATGACTTGGCAATTTGTGAGGCTGGTATTTCATTTTTTTATAAATTCCAAGTATAAATTTCATTTAAACTCCAAGTTTCAATTTTTCATTTTAAATGAGGGTTTAAATGCACCATAATTTTTATGCTCCAATATGTTTCATATATTTTATCTTCCTTTTTAAAGTCTAAACAGTCAATTCAAACTGCTCAACATAATCTTCATAATAAAATATGCTTTGAAACCAAATTTTATATTTATTAAATTCTTCTTCATTTTGATTTGGTCAATTAAAACTTATATTTATTAAATTTTATTGAATTAAAATCAATTGAACTTGAACGAGTATTGCCATGTTTTCACAATTTTTCACATGTTACACTTGAAAATAGAAAAATTTATAATTTTTTTAAGATTGTTTGGCAATATTAATAGGTTAAAATATTAATAGTTAAAAATGTAAGTCATATTTGAAATTAAGCTAAAAATTGGATAGTTTGAGGGTGAAAACGGAGCGAATTTGAAGCAGACAATGTCAATACCAAATTAAGTCGTATCCACTTCTCAATTTTTAGGTACAAATACAAGTATAAATAATAAACATATGTCAAAATTTAAAACTAAACTTGCCTTAATAAATACGGATACAGAACTGTTAATTCACAAATACATATACGAAACGAATATCTATCATATAATTAAGTTAACATGACAACATATATTAACTCTAAGAATAATAACATATATATTAATCAAATGCTTTAGCATTAATATTGTATATATTTTTACTCTAACAACCAAGAATAATAAAAGCATTAATGTTTGATCACGGATGTAGCATTAATTTCAGACAAAAAAATAGTAATAACCATAGTAACAAAAGTTAATTTTTTCGGGGGAAGTATATATATTTTAATTTTTTTTTTTTTTAAAAATTGAATTTGGGCCCGGGCATAGGTAAAGAGTAGACGGGTACGGTACTGGGCACGGGTAGGCGAGTAGGCGGATAAGGGTATGTGGGTAGGGGGGTTCGGTCCGGGTGGGGGGTTCGGTGGGTAGACAGTTCGGTCCAAGTGGGTATGGGTTCACAATGATCTTGGTAATCACAGGTTATTTTTCAAAAAACCAGTCCTAGCCCGTTTTAACCCCATTCGAATTACTTGTGTACCCTTCCAAATTCGGGTACGGATCCATCCGGTCGGATACAGGTCACGGGTAGACCAATCCGAATTTGACCCTCGGGAGTAATTTCAAAACACTAGTTGCTACCTACATATTATTGACAAAAAACTCAGAAGGTAAATTACTCATCTTATTGTTAAATTCAACACATAAGTGATTTTTTAATCTTTTAATTTCTAAAATTCGAAAATTAAAATCATTGGATTGTATGTTTTTTTGTAGCATTTGTGAGTGAATTTTGTGTCTACTTCCTATGGACTTGTAGTTATATATACAAATAAAAAGCTTCAATGGAACATTCACCACTACAAAAAAACACATTCGGTAGGAGCAGCAGGGTTTAGATTTTGGAGATGATGGATACCCTCCCTCCAAAAATAAATTCTCCTTTTTAATTTCTTGTTGAGGACAAAAATGTGGATCGAATTCTAAGGTATAATATAATATGAGGAGGGATCGGATGACACTCTTTTTTAGTGACATCAAATAACATCGTGCATTTTTTAAGTTTTCAAAGTCCAAATAGTCCATCCAAACCGTTCAACATAATGGATATGTTAAAATGTGCTTGCAGATCAAATTTTATATTTTTTGCAATTTTTTACTATTTATTAAGTATTTAACAAAATCGCTATATTCAGACCGTTGAATTTTTGTACCCATCTTAATAAATAGTAAAAAAAAATCAGAAAAATATAAAATTTGATCTTCAAGCACATTTTAGTATATCCATCAAGTTGAATGATTTGGATTGACTGTTTGGACTTTGAAAATGCACGGTGTCATCCGATGTCACCAAAAAAGAGTGTCATCTGATCCCTCATATAATATAATATAGGGAAAATTTCTAATGTGCCCATGCAAATTTTTGAAATAGCCAATTTCCCCATGAAAACACTATAATATCCAAAATCCCCATAAAATCTCAATTTTCTTCCTTATATCCCCATCTAATTATTTAACTCTTTATTTAATTATTTTAAAATTTAAATTGACCCATTTGCCCTTAAATTTTAAATGGAGGTGTCCTTTACTTCTGATTATCTTCTTCATCCTCCTCCCTTCTATTTCACGCCTAAATAACTAGTTTCTCCATTCCTCTGTAAAGAACCCACCGCTAAAATTGATATAATCCAGACATCGGAGGTCATAGATTAAAGAACTATGTAGGCTATAAATTATTCCTCCCCTTCCCTGTACTTAATCAATCAGGTTTATGTCTTTTGGTAAGAAATTTGTGAGACCAAGTTTCATGAATTTGACTTTTTTGAATTACTCATCTCAAATCAAATGGTTCATATCAAATCTGATCTTTTATATAAACAAAATAAAAACAATATAATCAAGTGTATAGGGCTTCCATCCCCACTACACTACAGTAACATTCCTATTAATTACGTATTGTTGAAGAGGAGATCCAGATCGAGCACCATCTCCTTAGATCTAAAAATGTCAGAAAAATCTAAACTTCTCTTTTTGTGTTTTTTTTTTGAAAGAGTAGAGAATATGCCCTACAAGCGCAAATTCAAGCATAAATTATGTTATATAGAGGTAAGGAAAAGATGTGATAGAAGATGATTTGAACCAATCAGCTCGTCTGGTCCTGATATGTAACAAGTTTTCATTGAATATGCAATCAACAATTTTTTCTTGGTCAAAGAGCAAGCAACAATGCCAAATGTTAATAAATGCCTTAAGAGTCCGACAGAGGTCAAGTAGGCAATGCTTAACATGATGGATTATTAGAATTCAATTAGGTGGTGTGATGGCAAGACTGATCCATGGCCATAAATTTATAAAAAAAGCGTTGTCTTTGATAACTTCAGTGAACTATCCATTTTTAAAAAGAAAACCCAACAGATATATAGTTCACTGAAGTTATTAAAGAACTATGTGTGATGGCAACACTGTTGCCTCACCTGTCACGGTCGCGCAGATTCAGCTAAGGATAGAATGCTTAGCTAGCAGGTAGGAATTAAAGAGGTATGTTCGGAAATTGATCTAAACCGTTGATTTACTGCACTTCAATATAATGACTGGGTTTTTTTTGTAGACGTTCTGTTAGCATTTCCTTCGGAAAAAATTGGTGTGTTCTTGCGTGCGGAGGTCAGAAAATGCGAATGAATGGGTCGTTCGGATGAGCTGCTGAAGCGGGCATTGCCGCATTGTAGAAGCAAAATATTTCCTATGAAGAAGAATTAGTGTGTTAGGAAGAGGAGATGGCGTCCTTAGCTCTGCACACGGCAAACACGCAGGCGATCATGAAGGTGATAGAAGCGCGACAAGGAAAGCACGCAACAGCACTAGGACAATCCAATACTTATGCAGTAGTCAAACATGCCCAACCAGCTAAGCAACCCAAGGCAGCGCCCATGCAGGACATAGCCCACCCACCCACTAACTCCCATGACAGTGCACACCACTACCAAATGCAGAGCAAGGAGAAAACCCTTGGATTCTAGTATCTCGACGCAAGCAACGAGGATTGAACCAAAAAAGCCAGCCAAAACCCGAACGAAGCAGACACATACAATTGATGATAGAACAAAAGAGATGTTTTAAATGTCTTGAATGAGGGCATACACAGTTCCAATGCCGCAATGGTGTAACCTACCTTAATTGCAAGGGGATAGGCCATGTAGCCTGTATGTGCACTACAAAAGGCCCCTCAATCAGAAAGCCAAGACCATATCTCCCCCATAAGCAACCTAGTATCAACACAGCTCAGTTCATTGCCACTACTCCTAAGCCACAGCAGCACTTTGCTCCACTAAGTATGAACATGGACTTAGAGAATTGGGAAACCATGCCAATGCAGGACCCGGCGGAGATAGTTCAACCGCGAGCTGCACATATGAAGATTTTTTTTCCACCTAACAATGACTTGCGCTCGCCAAACACTCTTCTCAACAGATCGGTTGTAGTACTCCTTGGGCCAGGGCCCCGCCTAAGACAAATGCCACACCGCATTGCAAACTCTCTCGCAGCATCACTAGGCCAACACCCAAAGGAGTTTATTGTCAGTGAAACAGATCCATCTTTTGGTGATTATTTAATTACTTTCACCTCCAACATGCATAGGAACATGGCGTGTTACATATGAGCTTTCATGGTGGCTCCTGGAGTGCAAATACAGCTTAGAGAATGGACAACTAGTTTGGCAATGGTGAGAGATCCAACAACACATAAGGCGCGAATCAGACTTCACGGCCTTCCATTTGGATACTGGAACTATCCAGATGTCAACCACCTTATCTCTGGTTTTGGGTACGCTGAGAGGATGTCTGAGGTGGTTATTAACCAGAACTTCAAAGTTCTGCAAGTCCTAGTCGCCTGCTATGATGCGGCAGACATCCCACCATCCCTGTGGCTCACAAAAAACCTACATTCTAGGGTAGTGCATGTTGAGTTAGAAGGTTGGCTACACAACTCGAGCATACCTCTTTACCCACCAAATGAAGGGGATGACGAGGACGGTAGCTCAGACGACAGTAGCTCCGATGATGCACCGGATGGGAACATGCGTTATCAGGAAGGTTCAAACAGCAACTCAGCAGTACGCAGAGCTAACCAACAGGAACCTGATAGGGGACAAGGAAGGCAAGTCGGTTGTGGTGGTTGTATGGATCAGAATCACCGTCAAAGAGCTTTCACAGAGATGGAACTGGATACTCCAGTTCAAGAGATGGAACTGGACACTCCGGTGCAAGCAGTTACTGGAGAAGCACACACAAACCATTGTGGTCAGACATCTGGCAAAGAAATCGCACATGGAATGGGGGAGATACCACAACAGTCACGAGAAACGGCTTCAGTCAACACAGGTCAGCATACTGGAGCAAATAGGCCTCTGAACCTCACGCAGTACGAGATTCTATCAATAATGAGTTGCCTGATTCCTAAGGGGAAGCAAAGGGGGAGTTTGTCTTTGCTATTCCAGGACAAGGATTTCGAGATTGGAGACAGTGGGGCACAACTGTCAGTAGATTTTCAAAACCTATCTTGTCACGTGGAGGGGCATCATGGGCCAACTGGGGTAATAATAGAGGAGATTGAATTTGCCATCAGCTCTCATCAGAAGGCCGAACACATGGCAACAGGGCTTCCCAAGAGCCCAACAGGCCCAGAGGATCAAGAGGGGTCACCACCAGGCTTCGCTGGCCCACCTAGATACAAGAAGAAAATTGATACGAGCCTCACTAGAGAGAGGTCGAATCCAGAGCCCGGAAAACAAAGTCAAGTACTGACTAAGGAGACCAAGCAAAGTTCTCGCCTACAGGCCAAAAATATGGGTAGGTACATCTCCATGGTGGATAAAGCGAGGGAAAATCAAGGTTTCATTGGTATAACAGAAATTATGCAACGTCCCAAGCCTAAGGCTAAGCAGACCAAGCCATAGAAGCCTGTTTTGGATTATCTACAGAATTACTCGCCTCTGACAAAGGAGCACGCGGAGGCGATTGTGGCGGCAGCTGGAGTGATCATCACTCCGGCAATTCAGGCACAAATGGAGGAGGCAATAGCTGGGCCAGGTATGGCTCTGGCTACTCAAGCGCAGATGGAGGATGAATTGGTTAGGTCGGCAGGGGCTCCCCCGCAGCCATGTGTCAACTAGTTCAAGGGGGTGAAAGCCATGTCAGTAGGAGGATACTAGTTTAGATGTATTTTAAATTCCAAGCCTCTCTTTTTTATTTTTCCTTTTTTAGTTTTAGTATTTACATTGGGGAGGAGGATCGATTTAGGAAGGGTAGTAGAAGGGTGGAGTTCAATGCTTGTGTAGTTGCCATTAGGGCAAAGTTGTATCCGACATGGCTTGCAATGAATAGGAGATTTTACTGTTTTTTTAAATGACTCACAAAATCAAAATAAATATCTTGTCCTGGAATGTGCGTGGCCTGAATGAGAGAGACAAAAGGTTATCAGTTAGGCAGTCTGTATTGGTGGAAAAGCCGAATTTTGTGACTTTTCAGGAAACTAAGCTACAGAGCATAAACACAACAATGTTGAGAGAGATGTGTGGTAGAAGACTTGACCAGTATCTTCAATTGCCAGCACAGGGAACAAGAGGAGGGGTGTTGTTGGCTTGGTGTCAAAATAAGTACACGCATGTTTCATCAGACATAAGGGAATACACAGTTACAACATCATTCCAAAATCGAAGTGATGCAACAAAACTCATTTTCACTGTCGTGTATGGACCAACAACACAGAGACAAATGCGTGATTTCTACAACGAGTTGAGAGCGGTACGACCTCAGGTAACGGTACCTTGGGTCATAGGGGGGGATTTCAATGTCACTGCATCTCCAGAAGACAGAAATATAAACGACAATACATGGAGATCTACCCTGTCTTTTGCAGGGTTAATAAACGAATTAGGATTGATAAATTTGCAACTGAGCGGAAGGAGTTTCACATGGTCAAATGACCGTCAAGCACCACACTTCGCTCGATTGGATCGTTTTCTGATCTCTGCATAATGGAATACACAGTTTCCAAATTCGACACAACGAGCACTGCCAAATACCTCTTCGGATCACTGCCCACTACTGCTCTCCTCCAAAACAGGTTTTAAGAGGTCCACATTCTTTCAGTTTGAGAATATGTGGCTCCGCTTCCCACAATTTTCGGATGTTGTCAAAGCAGCATGGGAATCGGCCCCAGTGGCAACTACACCAGCACAATTGCATTCCAAGTTCATTAACCTACAGCATCAAATCAAAGAATGGTCTAAAGGTCAGATAGGAGTGATTAAATGCAACTTAATGGTTTGTAGAGATTTCTTGTCTTGGATAGACAAGATTAAGGAACAAAGAATGGCTACACAATTGGAAAAATGGGTAGTGGCGATTATTAAGCACAGACATACAACTCTGGCCGAGTTAGAGGAGGATCTTTGGCGGCAGCGAGCAAGAACAAGATGGGAGATTCGAGGAGACCGCAACACAAAATATTTTCATGCGACTGCTTTAAATTCGAAGAGGGCAAATATGATCACTCAAATTCAGCATAATGGCATCTTACATTCAGATCATAATACAAAGTCAAAGGTATTTTTTGAATACTTTTTGAAATTAATGGGAACTCATTCTTTGCAAATGCCTACGGTGCACTGGCAGAACCTATACCCGACGCCTCATAGCCTGCCAGAAATGTCGGCAACAATCACAGCAAAGGAAATACATGACGCAATAGTGCAATGGCCAAATAATAAGAGTTCGGGGCCCGATGGGTTCTCGGGAGAATTTTACAAATACTTTGCATTAATATTAGTGCCAGACCTTAAAGGCGTATTCAAGTGGATAATGGAAATAGGAGGCAGTCTACTTCCATTAAATTCTTCTCACATAGTCCTAATACCCAAAAAGGACTCTCCAACAGCACCGTCAGATTTTCGGCCGATTAGTTTAGTGCATGGAGTTCAAAAGTTGTTTTAAAAAATCCTAGCAAATCGCCTGCAGCCTAGAATGGCTCAATTATTATTCGATGTGCAGACCGGATTTCAGAAGGGACGTCAAATATCGAAAAGCTTCATTTACGCACAACACTTGATCCAAACGGCACGAAAAAACAAAATGCCTTTTGCCATGTTGAAACTGGATATTAAGAAAGCTTTCAACACTATCAGTTGGGATTTTGTTTTGAAAGTGATGGAGAATTTAGGCTTTCAGGCAGATTGGATAAGGTGGATTGAGAATGCGGTGCTTCAGGGCTCATCTCAAGTCCTTATTAACGGCTTGCTCGGGAAAAAAATCAACCTCAAACGCGGAATGCGTCAGGGCGACCCGTTATCTCCATCTCTCTTCATCATGGCTATGGATTTCTTTGCGAGGTACCTACAGAAACTCACATAATTGGGGGCAATCAGACTGCCATTTCCAGCCATGAGGCCGTGTCTTCTCTACGCGGATGATGCATTGCTTTTTCTCAAACCGGACCCAAGTCAGGCACAAGCAATTAAGTTGACACTTATGGTCTTCCAGCAAGTCTCGGGATAAGCAATCAACTTGGAAAAATCAGAGCTGGTGGCCATGAATACTGTACAGGAAGTTAAAGCTCAAACTGCGGCAATGTTAAATTGCCGACTAACAGAACTACCAATGGCTTACCTAGGAGTACCCTTGTCGGACAAACGGCTGCCAAAATCAGCTTATATAGACTTGTTACATAGATTCAGTAAGAGGTTGGAAGGTTGGGCGACAAGGTTTCTATCAATCGCGGGAAGGCTAACACTATTGAATTCAATCTTATCATCCCTACCTATACATTTTATGGTTGTTCTGAAATTACCAGAATGGGTAATACTAAAGATTGACAAACTCCGCCGCAATTTTCTATGGCATGGAGTCACAGAGCAAAAAAAATGGTTCAATTTGGTAAGTTGGGAGGTAGTGTGCACACCGAAAGTTCTAGAGGGGTTAGGTGTGTTGGACTTGAGAGCTTTCAATAAGGTAATGCTACTCAAATGGTTCTGGTGGTGGTTTAAACCAGAAAATAAACTATGGAAGCCACTGCTTATAGCCACAGCAGGCAGGATAGGATACTTGCCTGATACAGCTGTATTTACACAGCTAACAAGAGGGATGACAGATTTTTTCTATGTTCACACCCAATTTCAGCCAGGTAGAGGGTCAAATGTCTCATTATGGGATCATGATTGGGAGAAGGGAATTCTGAAAGACCAGTTGCAAATCCTATATTCATTCTCTCACAAACCAGGAATATCAATTCAGCAGGGAGCCTTGTCAGAACAGCTGCTCATGGGGTCCTTCATGCCAAACCTGTCTGACCAAACACAGGAGGAGCTGCAACAACTCAAACAATACATTGGACAACTACATCTCAATCAATCGGCCATGGATGACATATGTTGGAAGGTTACTGGTACAGGGGTATTTTCGGTACAATCGGCGTACAAGGCATTGAAAGGGGGACCAAGGTTTGCTTCTAGCCTTAGACACATATGGAGGTTGAAAGCACCACCAAGAATGGTCATATTCGAATGGTTGGCAGTAAGGAACTGCATTCTGATGCATGATAATCTTTAGAAAAAAGGATGCATCATAGTGTCTAGATGTACTAGATGTAAAAGTGCTGTGGAATTGGTGCATCACTTATTCCACACTTGTACTTACACAATATAGGTCTATAGGCGGTTAACTAGGGAAAAACCATCACCAAATTGATCGGCATTACCGATTTTAAATGTTACAGATAGATGTCAAGTGGGCCTGCTGTCAGAAGCACAAAGAGCATTGCTGTTGATCATGAATTTTATTATTTGGCAAGAGAGGTGCAACAGGTCGTTCACAGATGCCACTAAGGACCCACGGGAATTGATTGATGAAATTTTATGGCAAGAAAAATTCTCCCAGTGAGAGGGAAGGCACGGGCAATGTAAGGTCAAAGGAATAAGGATGAAGAATACGGCAGTACGAGGCAACGATTACTGGTACAAAAATAATAAGGCGAATCTAAACTTGGTGAATCAGCGCTTCACGGGGAGGATCGACATTTCAATTTCAAAAACTTGTTATTTTATTTCTAGTAGCTCTTGAATTTGCTTTTTAGTTCCATTTCAGTTTCAGTTTTTTTTAGGTTTCAATTACGGAATAATCTCTTGTAAACAGGTTACAAACCTTTTGTAATCATAAAATGAAAACAAATGTGGACTGGATCCACGTTTTCTTTTCAAAAAAATATTTCCTATGAATGCAGGTAGAGATAGTCATATGATTCGCGAATTAAACTTGAATAATTTAATATTCTAGTAATGTCAAACTGAACGTCGAATTATTTGGTTAACCAAATTTTGATCAAATTAAACTCGAATAATTTGTGAGTTTTACGAATTATTTACAAATTTTGTCCAAAATTTTCTCATAACATTTTTTTTGTCCTCTCTTGCAAGTTTAAGATCTTTTATTTGAATAATTTCAAATCATTTCCGAATTATACCCGAATTTTTTCAAATCACGAATTTTTGACATCACCAAACTAAACCTGAATAATTCATTTGTCACTAACTTACTATACGTAGTGGAAGTCCATCAGATTTCTTGTAACTAAAAATTATAGGTGGTTGTCAAAAGTCGAAACCATATATTCTTGTCTTAATTCCTGTTAAGACTCTCTACTTGAGATAAGAACTTTCGAACACGCTTTAATTTACGAGTATACCTGAGTTCTGCCTTTGAGCAATAAGTATGCCAGAACTCGATGATGAAACTAAAAAATTAAAATTGAGAAGGCTCAATAAGTAACTGAAATATAATTTTATGTTTTTTTTTTTTTTTTAGAATCTGGCAGAAGCTGCCATGTGAATATGTGATTTTATTAACATAAAGAGCTAGTATCAAATTAATTACAACTCCTGCAAACCCAAAATACAACCTTATAACTTCATATCTGAGAAGATGAGCCAAATAAGGATATTAATTACACAAACAAGATTGAACTATGCATGCATGTGCTACAATGAACCGATTTCCATTGAGATTTTCTCTAACAATTAATTAATGTTTTAACTTTTAACCACAATCCCATGTCAAGCACCGCTTTGTATGCTATGGTCTTGAGTCTTGACCTCATGCCTCTGATATATTATTATTGAAGATTAGTGCATTCCTACTCTTCCAAATGTGCCATGCTGTGCAAATGAAAAACTGGTTGCCCCACATGGTCCAAGAATTTTACCAAATTGCCTCTACTGATTGCCCCACATGGAAAATTAATTGGTTTTGCTAACAGTACGTATGGCCGCCACATCCACATGGTACCAAACTGAGACCGCAACTGGACATAGCCACATAGGTACAGCAGGTCTAAGGTTGATTCTATTGGATACTGTCTACACCATGCACAGTCCATATTCAAGGTGAAACCTCTTCTTCTCAATACTGTCTTAATTTGTCAGTATCTTATCCTGTTCCTGTAGCACTAGGTAAGCAAAAAATTGAACTTTGCCCCTTCTGTCAATTTTGTCTTTTATAAATGAACTTCATCTGGCCCCTCCTCAACTTAAAATCGGATTTAAGAGAAATTGGGCGTCGGCAAGGGGTGGTGTGGTGTGGTGTGGTGTGGTGTGGTGTGGAAGGAAAATTGTTTGATTACTGTTCCTTAATTTTCATGTATCGGACACTTGTGTTATTTATTGTTATGTCTTTTATAAAAATAAATAAATAAATAAATAAATAGATCACATTTTTCCATAATTTTATTTTAAGAGATATAATAAATTTTTGTTAAAGAATCAGAATGAGAACGAAAAATTTTCAATGTCACTGAGAAACCACATCAGTTCTACAGTTAATTCCTTTAAAAGTTCCTAAATGAACTGCGGAATTGGGACTATTCTTTGACATTTTACTGCGTTATTCCTTCGGCAACAACATAAAATTTCATTGTGTAAATGAACCGTACATTTGATGCGGATCCTTTAATCTATATTATTTTATTCACAAATTAATGTCCGAACTTGTATTACAAACTGAAATAAAAATTTTATAATGTGAAAATTAAAGTGTTGAATTGCATGAAAATAAGAAACTTATTATATTGATTTGTTATTGTGAATTTTAAATATAGAAGTTTATTTTTTGGGCTTCAGACGATTTTTTTTGTTGAAAACAACCGTTACGGGCTTTTACTCAAAAAAAAAAAAAAAACAACCGTTACGGGCTATGCTCGAGTTATAATAAAATATCATATATTTAATCAAAAGTTATGCCTTTTAAATACTTCAATTTAAATTTTGTTTTGAATTTCTTTTGCCAGAAAATTAAGTTATTTTGATTAAAATTAGTTTGTTGTTACAAAAATATTGTCAACGAATTAATTTAAAAGTTTGAATTAGTTGTCAACAAATTATTTTATTATATTTTTAATGTAACCTTTAAATCAAATTATAATTATTTGATGGAAATTTTAAGCGTTGAATTGTAGGAAATAACAATAAGGAACTGCAACAGATTTTTAATTCTTTTGCAATGATTTTGTTTTTGTTACCAACCGTGCAACATTGTGAAACGTTAAAGTTTTTTCTATGGCATCGAAAAAAATTGATCATATTTTTTGTTCTTTTCAATAATGTTTACTTGTTTCTAAAACATAAAAGTTCTGATATTTTTTACAAGAGTACTAGATTTTTTTTTTAATTAAAATAAGGACGGGAATATGACATATATTTTGAAAAGTAGTGATATGACCACTAATTTTATAGAAGCCAAGCATATTTGATTTCATACTCAAAATAGATAACAAAATCAAATACGATAAGTCTTATAACATTTCTATTAATAGCAAAAGACATAAAAGCATACACGTAAAAACAGTATTACATCAAAATCTAAGAATTATGATATATGCAACGGTTGGGATTAAGGATTCCAGAGTCCTGTAATTCGCCAAGAATTCCAGCAGATTTATTTTCATGATATATATGTTCCTATCCAATCATGATTCCATAAAACACAGAAGAAAGAAACTTTTACGGGCCCATATTTTGCTTTCATGTGCTTGGGGAATATGACATATATATATGTTCCCATCTAATAATTGACATATACGGGCCCATAGTTTGCTTTCATAGCACATGATGTTTATCCGTTTATAGGGAAATTATGTCGGTGAAAATATTTTTGGTATATGAAAATAAAAATATCATTTATAAAACTGACACCTTTGAGTAAAAATAGTTGTACATAATAATTGTGTGAAATCGTAATTTGTGAAAAATATTTATAAGAATATTTATTTTTTAAATAATTGTTATCAATTATAATTTTTGAATAATAGTTATTATATTTTTTTTATCAATTTTAATAATCTAAATTCTATTTATTAAAATATAATAAAATTTAGGAAACTTGAAAAATAAAATTGAATACGTATAATAAATGAAAAAAAAATCTCCTTAGTTTGCCGTGTAAGTTACATTTTTGATATTAATATAATGACAAAATTCATCATGATTTTGGATAGGTGAAAAGATTATTTTATAAATATAAAATTAAATTATGTAATTTGATTTCACGTCATTTTCTTTTGTCTATGTTTGCTTGTTGAGTAAAGTTAATGAGAATATATATTGCTTGCGTATATAGTTAAAATTATGGTATAAATTAATTCACCTGGAGAAGTAAGATGTTAATGAAAAATAAAGTTATCACAGTAGGTCCTACATGCAAAGTGTTAACTAAGTTAATTTGCATGGTGTAACTACTTCGAATTAGCTCATTTCTTGTACTATCTTACTCTTTCAATTTTACTTCTCGTTAAATGCATGGCTAATTAAATGTAGATATTTTACTTCTTATTTAGCTGCTTACGTGTGAAGCAAGAGGTACTCCACAAGAAAACATGCCCTATGAGATTCATATGCAAATACAAATATAAACAAGTATAATGCAAACGGCTGAGATTGGCTTGGATCCTGATCAGACGGCCAAGATGTTTTAATGGAGAAGGTGCAAACTCACCTTTCCCTCTCTAGTCACCTTTCCCCTCCCCTCTTACGGAGTGAACATTAATCACCTCGGTACCTTCCCTTCTATAAATACCAGCGTTTTTTCAATTGCCATGCACCACAAAACCTTAACATTCTGTTTATCTTTTCTTCTCTCTTATTCCTAGCCATGGCTCGTTTTCTCCTCCTCCTTTCCTTTCTTTTGGTGAGCACAACATATCCCAATTTTTAAACAGGCATCTACTGACTATATTGTCCTTCCAAAAATAGAAAGGAAATATATATAAAAGATTATAATATTATATATATATATATATTATCAAATTAAGTCCACTAAGTACTAATTAACATTAATTACTTGAAACACTGGTTTGTTGCTTTACAGTACGTATATATACGTTTGCATATTGCATTGTAGCAAATTAAAATTTGTTTCATCACTATTTCGTTTATATTGCTACTTTTGATCAAGCGATCATGAATTCACTTGCTCTCTTTATTTTTCAGGTTGCTCTGGTACTTGGAGTGAGTGATGCCGATTCACCGGCAGAGGTCTATTGGCAGTCCGTCCTTCCTAATACTCCAATGCCAAGTGCCATTCGTGATCTCATTTATTCCAGTTAATTAATTTCTCCTTTTCCCTTTCTTGTAGAAACAAACTAGCAAAGAGTTTCTTGCAATTGGTGGTTATGTATATTTCTCTCTAAAGATATGGCTTCACTTCGCAGGTAATGAGGCCTCACCGGCAGCTACAGAAGAAAGCGTTGGCTCCATCTTCTTCTTGGGGAAGAGCCTCCGAATTGGATCAACAATGACACTCCATTTCACACGTGCTACTGCCGGTGCCTCGCTTCTCCCCCGCCAGGTCGCTGACTCCATCCCTTTCTCTTCATCCAAGCTGCCTGACATCCTCTCCCGCCTCTCCATCGACCCGAGCTCTGAAATGGCTTCCTCCATCAAGAAGACCCTTGCCGAGTGCGAGGCCAATGCTACAGCCGGTCAGATCAAGCACTGGCACTGTGCCACATCACTCGAGTCCATGGTTGACTTCGTTATGTCTAGTCTCAATTCCAGGAACCTCCGTACCATATGTCTACTTTTGTTTCAAAGGACGCAACCCCAAACCAGAAATATACCATCACAGGCTTGAACAAGGTGATTATAGTATTAACAAAAAAAGTATATTTTTTTTTTATTTTAACCGTGCGTGTTTACTTCAATAGTAATTGCTTTACAGGAGCAGAACTAGGATGTTCTTAAGTTCACCAACCCTCTTTCAATCTTCTTCGTGAACTCAACTATAAAACTTATCGTATTTATTTCAAATAACAAATTCGAATTGTTGAAACCCATGTACTTTATGAGTAATGTGTTGCTTGCAAAAAATATAAACTTTCAAAATAATTTTGTATAAAGTCATGTGGTCAAAATTAGAAGGTTTATAAATTAATTTTAATGCATTAATTTATTCTTTAAATATTTTTTTTACCACTTGACTTTATATAAAATTAATTAAAAAATTTAAATTTTTTGCTTGTAAATGCATTACTTAAGATAGACGGATTTCAACGATTCAAATTCATTATTTAAAGTCAATCTAATAAATTTTAGATTTGAGTTTTGGTGAACTCAGAAACACTCTAATCCGATATATTACCGACTATGAAGAATTATTTTTACCATTCTATATATAAAGTTTGAGATTGTTTATACGCTTTTATATATCTACACACACACACACACACATATTCAGGTAAAGGCATCTGAGATGGTGGCCTGCCATGCAAAACGTTACCCCTATGCTGTGTTCCATTGTCACCCGGTTAAAGCAACACTCTACACTGTGTCGCTGATCGGTGACGACGGGTCAACGGTTAAAGCAAAGGTTCCAGGTCACTATGAGGATATCTCCCCTGCGGCATACAACAAGCTCGGTGTCGTGCCTGGCAGTGAGCCAGCTTTTCACATCCTTCCTCAAGATGACATCCTTTGGGCTAGGGTTAATTTAGATCCAATCAGTTAGCATGCATCAAGTACAAATGTTATCTATTAATAATGAAGCTTGTTAGCTAGCTAGCTAGCTTGCTCGTCGCTTCGGTGGGATTTGCTTATATGTGCTTAGTAAATATTGTGTTCAGTTCATGGTTTATATAGTGTTTGCTATTTGCATATATGTACGTATATAGCTGGATAAGGCAAGTAATTTGAATGTGGTACCAAACAATTATGCTCTGCTGGAAAATGACTCGTTGTATTATGAATATATATGAATGGCAGTTGTTTGTAGACTTGTAGTGATACCGGTGCTTTAATTTATATCTTAAATTATGCCAGTGCAAAAAGTTGCTAGTCTGATCCAAAATCTGTTACGCCATAAAAGAGCAACACAGACATAGTATTATAGAAGGCCCATGGACAAATAAATGGGCTTATATATTTTATAGGTCCATTTAAATTAAGATGACGTACTTCAGCTCCCCGTATTTTGCTTTAATTTAGAAAAAAAAAATATTAATGAATCTGAAATTGATTACAAACAGTTTGATGTTGTGAACATTAATAAAAGAAAACCCAACAGATATATAGATCACTGAAGTTATCAAAGACACGTTTTTTTTCCAATGCGAAATGAAGTAATATTGTTTCATGTAATTATTGAATGCTCCCAAATTCGATCAATTTGGGAGCACTCAGAATAGTTGGGTCAGATCAATTTAATATTAGGTTGAACCAGTTGATCAACTAGTTGGTCTCAACCATAAGAATTCAGATCTAGTCAGGTAGACAGGTATCTATTAGAATAAGGACTATTTAATTATTTCAATGGTATTGGCCTGGTGGACTGTTTAAGGATTTAGTTTTAAATTTTGACATTTGTTTACTATCTGTATTCGTATTTGTATCCGTTCATTCAAAACCGGATACAAATTTGATATCTACTCCGAATCCACTCTGTTTTCACCCCCTAGTAATTAGGGTAAAGTTGTACAAGCTAGTTTCATTAACTGTCTACCTGGAAAAGAGTGGCACTGAGGTCTGCCCTGACCATCCAACGATCCAGATATCAGTAGGATTTTGCATCTGGAATGAGAAAGAAGAACTTATATCAGAGCAAAGCTAGGGTGTGATGTGCATAATTTCAAAAGTATATCGGATCGAATTCAAACGTCAAATCCAAACTGTTAGAACTCATGTAATTCATGAGTGATACATGTACATGAAATTTTTTCAAAGTTTCAAATTTATTTGCTACAAGATTAAGCAGTCAAAAAAATAATTAAAATTGAATATATAAAACAACTTATAAATTAACTTATAAAAAGTTTATTTCTCTGACCGCTTGATCTTGTAATAAGTAAATTCGAAACTTTCAATGATTTGGATTCGACATTTGAAGTTGATCTGATATACTTTTGGAATTGTGCTCACCATCACCCAAATTAACATAATATTTATTTATGTTTACATTCGGACCGTCAGATTGATATCCAATCAGAGTGCACGTCGTCTCCATTTAGATGATCCCACATGGCGCTCAGCTAATCTCTGTTCGTTCGGTGGCTGCCATGTGGATCATCGTGAGTGCCCAATACCCAACGGCCAAGGCGGGCCCCATTACGCATTGCCCGTGACACCAGTAGCCCAATCACACTTCCGCGCTGTTGCCTCGCCTGTCACGGTCGCGCAGATTCAGCTAAGGATAGAATGCTGGGCTAGCGGGCTAGAAAGAGGTCTGTTCGGAAATTGATCTAAACCGTTGATTTGTGTCTTCATAGGGACTGCACTTCAATGTAACGACTGAGTTTTTTTTGTAGACGTTCTAAATAACAAATCAATATAAAAGTTTCTTATTTTCATGCAATTCAACACTTTCATTTTCACATTATAAAAATTCTATTTCAGTTTGTAATCCAAGTTAGGAACTTGTTTGGCAGTTGATTTAAGCTTATAAATGAAATGCATGGTATAACCCTAAATCAGAACAGTCCCTTAACGGGATAAATGTCTAAATTACGCTAAATCAGAACTTGAGAACCAAACTTGGAAATAGGGTGGAGAGGTCGGGTCAGAGTTGAGAGAAGAGAGAAGGGAGACACTAGTGGAGAGTGTACAATTAGTGTCGCCTTAAAAAATCGACACTAATACTTTAGTATCCGTCATTTACAAAAATCCGACACTAATATTATTAGTGTCGGCTATTTATAAATATGCGATACTAATAACTGAGAATTAGTATTGGCTGTTTATAAAAATGCGACACTAATGTATTAGTGTCGGTTATTTATAAATAGCTGATACTAATTGTTAAGTATTAGTGTCGGTTGTTTATAAATAACCTACACTAATATATTAGTGTCGCATTTTTATAAACAGTCAACACTAATTCTCAGTTATTAGTGTCGCCTATTTATAAACAGCTGATACTAAAGTTGAAAAAATTTCATTTTAAGTTCCGCGCACTTCTTTCACAACGCACGCCTAACTTAGGGTTTAAAACACAGCCTCCTTTCTCCCTCCACACATCTCTTCTGCTCGGAAAAACCTAGCTGCCCCTCTCTCTTGAGCGTTCACTTCACTTCACGCTTCTCTCCGATCTGATCTTCTCAAACCTAGCCACTTCTTCTAGGCAAATACTAGAAGATGGCGCTGTTTCATTTCGTTAACTGTGCTCTCTCGCGACACCAGGCGTTGCCTCTGTGGACTCTACAATGAAGTAGCGAAAAGGTGAAAAGAACGCTCTGGTTCACACCAAAACCTCAAACATGGCAGCAATAAGCTTACTTCAATAACAATGCCTTTTCTTGCATAATCCATCTATAAGAGTGTTAAAGGTCACGACATCAGGTTCATACCCTTTACACATCATGTCATGTAAAAAATCCACTGTTGTCTCAATTTCACCATTTTTGTATAATCCATCTATAAGAATGTCATAAGTTACGACATCAGGCTGATGCCCTTTAGAAATCATGTCATGTACATAATCCATTGCCTTCTCAATTTCAACTTTCTTGCACAACCCATTTATAAGAATAACGATAAATGATATATGAGCAATTTGAATGATATTTTATTTAGTGAGTGTTATTTGTAAATTATGATGAATTATTTGATATTTTTGTTTTATATATAGTTAAGCAAAAATATATGAGCATCCCAGAACAAAAATTTTCATTTTTGTAATTTTCTATGATTTATAGTGAATTTTTGAATTTTTTTTTTTAAAAAGCATTAGTGTAGGCTATTTATTAAAGGGCCGACACTAATACTTATTAGTGTCGGTTTTTTAATAAATAGCCGACACTAAAAGTTCGTATTAGTATCGACTATTTATGAAGTATTAGTATCAGCCTGATTAGTGTTGCCTAATGTCCGACACTAATACCCATAAACACCCGACACTAATTCTAAGTTCTCCACTAGTGAGAAGAGCGTCAAGGGCTTTCACTCAAAACAGAAAAATCGAGAAGAAACAGAAAAATACATACCTCCACTTTTGCCAATGATTGCTGCATTCTATTTCACTGAACCTTGATTTTTGGGATGATGAGGTGGCAGAGAGGATGGTGAGAAGATGCGAGAGACAGAGGAGTGAGAGACAGGAAGCAGCAAGAAGGAGACAGAGAGCGAGAGAGAAGAGAAAGGGTTAGGGTTTAGGCGCGAGCGTCAGAGAGTGAGAGAGAAGAGAAAGGGTTAATGGCGCGATGGAATTTTGCTAGCGCTTTTTTTTTCCGGGAAAAATACTTTCTGCGACTAGTGATATGATCAGCAACTGATGCCAGTCGCAGGAGAATTTGTGTTTTTTCTTTTTATTTTACAGAAAAAACAGTTTCAGCGACCGACGAAATCTCCGGTCACTAAAAATACATTATGTTGTAGTGTACGCGATGAAAATTAATAGAAGAGAGCAAAGGGAAAGTGAGTCCTCACCGGATATGACCAAAGTCATATAGTTGCTCTAGAACAATAAATTTTGGAGGTTAATGGACGAAAGAGAAGATGAGTGGAGGCAAAATCTATATAAAAAAACTTAAGCAAAATTTTATAGATTTTGTAACTCCAAATTAGGGATGTGAGGACTGAGGAGGTGAAATCAGTACTTGTTTGTCTCTCTTTCTGTCTCTTTCATTTTCTTAAATGAGCTATTTCTGAAGCACGCCATTTGCACGTAGGCCCTTGAAAACTTTGATTATAGCAAGTTGCTAGAAATTTCCAAAGAAACCCTTAGAGACTTCTAAAACCTCCAAACAAGTCCTTGAAACCTCAATTTAACCCAAATTACCTCTTAGATTCTTCTAAAAGCTCAAAATACATGCGCAGGTCTTGGGGAATTTAGAAACAACCCCCTTGGCAATCCAAATCAATCAGAGTGAATTTTTTTTTTTAAATTGGATTCTAATCTAAGTCCATTTCTGTTCCCGCATGGCAGCCTCATAGACTCTAAAGCTTATATTTGAGAATCTGTATCACCCAGGTGCATGATGATGATGTGCAAGTGATAAATTCTAACTATTCTGTTAGCTTGGCGCAAATTAAGTTCGACCCGATTAAAATTAATTTGAAAACGGATTTAAATTGCACCTCATGAGATACCAGAGGACGCATACTCGATTGTCGCAGTCAACTGGATAGTTTGGCTTTAATAAAAATAAAGAGAACATAAGATACAAAATATGATAATTTGTCTTTATTAAAGAGAACACAGAATACAAAATAGGATAGTTTGTCTTTAATAAAAATAAAGAGAATATAAAGAGAACATAAAATAGTTTGTCTTTAATAAAAAAATAAAGATAATATAAAATACAAAGTAAGATAATTTGTCTTTAATATAAATAAAGATAATGTAGGATATAAAATAGGATAGTTTGTCTTTGATAAAAATACAGGATACAAAATATGATAGTTTATATATATTTAATAAAAATAAAGAGAACATAGTATACAAAATAAAATAGTTTATCTTTAATAAAAATAAAAAGAACATGGGATATAAAATATAATAGTTTGTTTTTAATAAAAATAAAGAGAACATAAAGAAAACATAGGAATATAGGATACAAAATAGTGCGAACAAATCGGAGAAATTAAATTTATTTTTTCAGTGCTAAGACATTTTTTTCTGTTTATATATATCAATCTTATCTTTTATAAATATTTTCTTTCTTTATTTAAAATATATTTTGTTATTATTAAAGGAAACAATTCAAATGAGTAGCTTCTTTTGCTTTTACGGGGCCACAATTGAGATATGTAATTTTTTGTGACATTTTTATCCATATATGTAAAATTAATCAGCGAAAATTTGACAATATTTTTTTCCTCATATTAATTAGGCATTTCTTATTGTCATTCTATTATTTTTTATTAATATATAAAAAGTCAGTAGATACACATTTATCCTTGAAATATTGTACATAAATTCAAGATTATACGTACTTCCGGTTATTATGATATCGATAGTATGAGTATTTGTCACCAACTTTAAAATTAATTGAATAAGTTTAAACAACAAACTTAAACTGTTCAAATTAATCTACTTTACCTCCATCAACTTTTGACTTGATAATTGATTCAAACTGAAAAGTTAGGCGGTTCATTTTCCTTACCTGAATAATTCGAAATCAAAATTGGCCATAACAAAATAAAGTTGACAAACCAATCACAAAGCTGTAATTAATATTTTTGGAACAAATAATTTTGAACATTAGTGATGACTTGTTTAATAAAATAAATAGCCTAAATTATCATCTTAGTACAAGGAAAATGACATGTCCGTAATCCATAATGCAAAAAACAGTGAAACGCTGAATTAGGGATGGCAACGAGCTGTTAAAGAGCGAGCTAGATCACACTCGTACTCGGTTTGTTTGTGTATCAAGCTGAGCGAGCGAGTTTGGATTTTAGGTCCCGAGCTAAAACTATTGCTCAAGACCGACTTGTGGCTTGTCCGAGCTAGCTCGTTACTAGCTTGACCGATTTATAAATTTGTATATTTTCTTTCCTGCTATATCTTAAATTTTCATAAGATATCTTATTAATTATGGTTAAAACAAAATAATATTTATATGACTAATTACTGAGGAATACTCTTAATTCAACTGTAATTAAGCAAATTAACTACTATAAATTAAATTTATAGCTAAATTCATACATACAAATATATCAAAATTCTAAATTCATACAAACATATTCACTAAATAAATTCATGCATATCAAATCAAACAAATTCATACAAATTAACTTAGTTGCTTGTAATTAATTCACACGTATTCCACACAAAATTACCAATCAACTTAAACATAGTCCAAAGTGCAATTACCACAACACTGGCTATAACATTCATAGACCATAATATCTCCAATATGAAGTGAACGGATCCGATTAAACTATTAAACTATATATATTAAATAGCTCGTTAACGACTGAGCTGGCTCGTGCCGAGCCAGGCCAAACTCAAACTCATTAATTATGACTCGAGTATATAGCGAGCGAACTAATTTTAACTCGATCCACTAACGAACGAGCTATTACCGATCAAGTCACGAGCGAATACCAAGCGGGCCACGAGCCACGAGCTTTTTTGCCAGCCCTACGCTGAATAAGCTATTCATGCGTATTGTGTGAAAATGAATATTGTTGTTTCCTTTTTTAAGTTAAATCACAAATTAGTTATGATTGAAATACACTTTTTGTGAAAGCTAGCTAGTTATGTGCCTTTCATTTCTATCAAAAATGTATGACACAATTATGCTATATATATGGTTCGTAGTCTTGTATTCTATTGATTTTTTTTTCAAAAAATATTCACATTTTGTATTTGTATTTGCAATAAATTATTATATGAGATATTGAAGTAAATCAATTAAGACTTAACAACATATTTAAGTAAACATATTAAGGTCAAACCAAACTGTATTTAGTTCATTTCATATCAAAACCACTTATTAAGTTAATTATAAGCTTTACTTAATAGTTAATCCGATAACAATATGTTAAGATTCATGTATAAGTATGTCAATGTCCATTTATTTTATAATGAAAAACAAAATTGTGGTTGAACAAGTCGACCCACCGGTCCAACCGGTAAACTTTTGATTCGAAGATTTTCTAGGTCGATATCCGGTCCGATTTTTATAACATTGAGAAAAATGTAAAGCACTTAAGAATCTTGGCCCATAATATTTTTTTCATTTTGCATTTCACAGGTGAAAGACATGAGATTCTCAATTATTTTGAGAAGGACATTCTCAAGTGGGTCTCACAAAACCCCCCACCTGCCCATCTATTCTTCATCACAGACTATCCCAATCTCGCCTGTACCATTCAACATCTAATAAGGGAGAAATACAATTCCATGTTATCTTGTAACTATCTAAGGGGAAACAGGCTCCTCAGCAAAGCATGCAGTTTGACTTGACCGTGGGCATGTCTTGCTAAGGGGATGACCTGCATTCCATTGAAATTTAATGAGGTTTTAGATATGACATTGTATCCAACACTAGAAGGACGGTTGGTTTGTAACATAGATGATTATAAAAAGGTATTTGTAAAGGTATTATGAAACAATAATTTTTCAGTTTAGAGTTTAGTTTAGAGAAAAGTGTATTCAATTTGACTTTTGAAAGGGTTGATTTTTTTCATGTTTGATATTGCACTTTATTTTTTTTATTTTATATTGCATTTGATTTAATTAATTGAAAAGCTTACTTTGAGATTCATGATAGCTTATTGCTAAGTATTACTGAAAATTCAGACAAGTTAGTCCATATATATATGTATTAATTTATCCCATATAATGTTATACAAGTAATAACTGTTTTTTTTTTTTTTGGTAAACACATTCTTTCAAGTCAAGCAATAATTAATGCTCTTTCACAAATCTTTCAAGTTTCAAACTAGTTTGGTTGAGCTAAATAAATTTGGAGGCTCTACTAAATATCAATTACAATTATGTCCAGTCAATGCAACTGGGGATATCCATTTTCTCTAAATAAATGCTATTTTTATCAGTTATGACTCAAGATTTAAGAGCCACCAAAGCTCCAAATTTCAAATACAGAGCTCCATCTATTAGATACTAAAACAATAAAGCATTAAAGCCTCTGTTATTGTTTGACATGCAAAATATAATATTCGTAGCACATTATATGCACACAGCTAACTAATAATAATTGGAGAAATTAATCTCCAAACTTAAATTCTATGGTGGTTGGACAAACTTAGCCCATTATCTGAGCGAAAATTGAGACTGTTAGATCAATGCTGTTAATTAAAACTCGAGATCATCTTTTATTTTAAATATTTCATGTGTGGTTAACGTTAAAATTGCTTTCTCATGTCTTCAATTCAAAATTGTAAGATTTAAATTCCTTTGCTATTTTATTTTGAATTTGTGAATTCTGAATTGCTTGTGTTTTTTAATTGCAAAACACTTCATGATTTATTAAAGTCTATTAGGTTTGATATCATCACGTACCTATATACCTCATGTCATCTGCAGACTTAAGCATTTTCAAACTTGTGCTTCCACAATTCAAGGAACCAATGTTATCTGAATCAAACCGAATATACACCTCTTAAATATCAGGTCTACAGTTTATTGATCAGATCGATAAGTCAACTAGTTCAATCGTTATTTTTTTTTAAAAATAATTATCACAAATTGGTTTATAATCCACATGCAGTCCCTTTAATGAACCAAACCGGATTGTTAACAGTCTCTGGTTTTTTTTCTGTTGAAACATCCGGTCCCATCTAAATTTAATAACACTGCAAGGAACATATCATCTAAAGAACAAAAAACAATCTTAAATCAGCAATTCCTAAAGACTTTTTTCATATCTAACCCAAAGGGGCCCATTATCTCCCCACAAAAGAAGCCCAAGGCCCACTTGAAATTTACGTTGGTAATATAACTAAGTAACATATCTAGTATTTAATAGCCATTAAACCAGAGCAAGGATGTACAGTATCAAGTGTATTCTACATTGTTGGATCTTGATCTGACAAATTCGGATCAATTATTTTTTATTTGACAATAATGTAAGTAATTCAAGAACTTGTTTTTAGTCTAGTGACAAATACACATGGCTTTCATATAGAAGGTTATAAATTCGAAACCCACAAAGTAGGTAAATAAAAATTCATACATAACATTTTAACACTTTTTTCACGATAAAGTAAAGAGAACATTTCATTTTTAAAAATTCATAAAAAAATTTCATCAAATTTTGAACCCGTGACATTTCACACTTAAGGTATTGCATTTAGCAGTTAGATCAAAAATTAGTTTCTTTACCTTTTTATTTAAAAAATAGTTCAGACTTTTTTATTTTATTCATAAACTCTAATTATATTTGAATTTTATAACTTACATCTTTTTTCATACTGATAAAGCTCGTTTCCTATCAAAAACGGGTGGATTTCACGTCTTACATATCCTTGAGCTATTGAATAAGCATTTTTCTTAAGCTATTAGAGGAGTTTAGAGGATTTTATTAGAATAAAAAGGTAGATTTAGAAAATGCGGTCATTTGACCGACTGTAAATTTGTTTTTTTTTTTATCAATAAAATTGTTAATAGTTATTTAAAACCACTAACATTCAAAAGAAAAAAAGAAAAAACATTTTTCTGTAGCAACAATGTCTGATAAAACACAAAACGAGCAACAATTAATGCTCCCAAGCATATCTAAAATATATCATTAGGGTTACTAATACCTAATTAAACAGTTTTGGAAACAAGTAGCTTATATTAGAATTTATACAAAATGACACTCAAAAGATGGTGATTTAATTGCAATTAATCCCTCTAAACTTTAAGAATTTATATGTCATTGACAATATAATAAAACCCCATTGGTTATTCCATCTACATTTGATTTCATGAAGTGTTTGTGTCGAGTGTAGTGTTTGTTATGATTTGAAGCAAATCCTCCCATTTCAGCAATAACATTCCTATTAGTTGAGATGGATGTTAGGAGACTGTGGTTACTCAAGTTGTCTAGTAAATTGTATATTAGAACCTCGATCTGGAGGTAATCACTTCTTGTTGAGGTATAAAATTAATTAAGCCTTGATTTATGGAGTGGGTGCAGTCCGGCTCCATAAGAGAAAAATCAAAGAGGGACAGGAGGGGAGCGGAAGGGAGAAGAGGTGTGCTCCATAATACAACTCAATAGCTGAATTTGTCATCTCTAAAGGTGTGTTTCTGAAAAGAAAAAAAAGAAAAAAAGAAAGACAAGGGGAGGAGAGAAGGCAACATGTTCACCTCATCTATATATACCTACTTCAAATTGGAGGTGATAATTAAGATAGCTAAAATTTTGCTTATCTTTTGCGCTGAACGCACCTCTTCTTCTGTTCTCTTTGGTCCGCTCACCTCTAAATTTAATTACCATTATGGAGCAAGTAACTGATTTCGGACATATCCGATCAGGCCTTCATTTCTCTAATTCTCTCTGCTCCCCTCCCTTTTTACCAATTTCTTCTATACCCTCTTGAACAAAAGTTCTAATACCGGCCTGATTGCATCAATATTTTTATTCGACTCTATCTGTATTAATATTCAAAAGTTAAAAGACTTATTAGTAGGGTATATATAGGATTTAGAATTTATAAAGTTGGGCTTGGAATTGACAAGGAACAGACTTGGAATTAATAGGCTTTATTAAGGGCCTATTGGATCACAAAATATTTTAATGGCTCTATCAGAATTTAAAAAATATATATATATATATTGTTTACAACTGATAGCTAGCCTCTATCAGTTATACAACTAACACATCTGCAATTACTACAAATTAATATTTGTAAACAATTAGACTTAATTAGAACAACAATTGTATTGTGTATTGTTAATTAAGGAAAACTGTAGAAGAGGGAAGTTCCAGGGTCATTATTTCTGGGCTGTAGTTAACTGTTTCTTGCTAATTGTTTGCCAAAGTTTTTTCATATATATATCAATAGGCATCTTTAAAATGGCTGACATCTAGCTATTTCTATGCGTCCGCTTAAATTAAACAGTACCCAAATATAAGGCATTTAATCCTTTTTTTTGCATTTTCTCTCTTTCGTTTTGGTATATCTTGTTAAATTGTTGAAAGTGAAACTTTAAGCTGAGTTGAATCAGCAAGAATATAACTTTGATGATTTATAATTTTATCTAACCAAAATATCACCAAGGATCAACCAACATGCATGCATGCCTAAATTTGATCTAACTTTACATAAGAATGAACCAAAAACAAAAGCATTTGACAACATGTTTCAAACATAATTAAAATCATATCAACACGACACACGGCTAGAATATTTAGCTCCAACAAAAATAAGCAATACAAGCAAAGCTATGAAAATGACTTTTTTGTTTAGCATGTCCTAGTTACAACTTACAAGCTTGCATCTTAGAGACATTTCTTGCTAAGCAACTTCATGAATTCTTTACCATCCTCGATCCTCCAAATGGAGATTTCTGTAATAAGCATAGCAGTTATTACCATCAGTTATTGCTCTTGATGCCCAATGTTTCATACTCCTTTTCGTTACCAAACCAGTCAACTCGGGAACCTAATTAAAATGGAAAACAAAATGTATACTTATATAGTCAGTAGCATAAACTTGAGAATTTGAAAAGACAAATAGAAAGAGGATATAAAGGCCTAGCCCCTTTCCATCACATAAAAACTAATTTAATTCATCCTCTTCAAATTTCAAGTAGCCGTAACTAAAATACATTCTTGCTGTACGTCCAATGAACTCGAAACAAATTAAAGGATATCAAGGCCAATGTAATTCGCAAACAAATGAGGATTTTAATTAGCCACATCTCATCGGTAGAACGACCACTGGTTTGGACTGTATAGTATGAATGGAAATGACACTATACAAGTACGACTAATTTTAATAAAAAATATATATGATATAGGATTGGCTTACACTGTTAAAGTGCCTTCTATGTTTTCTGAATGAGTAGTTTAGAAAAAAAAAAAAAAAAACTTTGATTCAGGACTAGCTTACACTAGTGAAAAATATGGAATCAGGATCGGTTATATACGCACATCAGGATCGGTTATATACGCACATCAGTATCGGAATACAACCAATCCAGATGAAGGCGATACTGATACTATTAGGATCGGTTTTATATTTTTTAAAGAACCGATCCAAATAGTAACTATTAGGATCAGTTGTTTATTATAACCGATCTTAATAGCAGTTATCTGGATCGGTTTTTCTTAACGAACCAATCCTAATAGTTATATTCTGCATCGGTTTTTAAATAAAAACTAATCCTAAAAGTTTTTTTTTCAAACTTTTAGGATCGGTTTTTATTTAAAAACCGATCCTAAAAGTTTTTTTTTTCAGATCATAATTCCAATAAAAAAAAAAATTTTAAGATCGGTTTTTAAATAAAAACCGATCCTAAAAGTTTAAAAAAAAAAAAAACTTTTAGGATCGGTTTTTATTTAAAAACCGATCTTAAAAGTTTTTTTTATTTTATTTTATTTTTATTTTTATTGGAATTATGATCTGAAAAAAAAACTTTTAGGATCGGTTTTTAAATAAAAACCAATCCTAAAAGTTTTAAAAAAAAACTTCCATGGTGAGGCGGCGGCAGAGTACAGAGGTGCAGCGGCGATATGAGTGGAGAGAAAGGAGATGATTGTGACAAGCAACTCATCGGGGAGATTAGAGAGGCGATCCATTGGGTCGGAATCTATAGAAGAGTTGGCCATGGCAGCTGCTTGGAAAAACGGCGAAAGGGTTTCAAGGTGAAGCACATGCGGCCAAGAGGTTTAAGAAAATGATGTCACGGATATTTTTGCAAATTCATGTGCATGATCATGACCAGCTTTTTTTAGAAAATAAAATGTGGACTCAAATTAAAAGTATGAACTACTAACAATATCAAAAGCTAATTACACACAATGTATATTTAGAAAACTATGAGCTTGTCTTTTACACACAAAAAAATAAGTGTCAATATGAAAATAACTTTTGATCTGAAGTAAACTAATCGCCAATTCAAATTTAGTGAACTATCAACTTAAAATATTACTTAGTATATAAAAAAATCTTATAAGTATTAAAGTATGATTGTGTCCAATTTGCAAAATATTTTAAAAACAATTCTGATCTACAACATTATTTATTCATATATATAAGTATAACTTAGCTAGAAACACTCTGATCCAATATATTACCGACATATGAAGAAAAAGGAGCCGAATTAATGGTTAGATCTCAGTAAATTTCGAAAGTTATAGCGTGTCTGGACTATAAAAATTTGAAATGTACTACTTGAATTGAATTATTTTTTAGGTCCCACTAAAAATGTGAATTTAATATATATATATATATATATATATATATATATTAATTTATATTACAAATCAATGGAACTCAATCATTAGTTGAGAGCCATTAATTTTCTACATTGTGTGGTCGTTGGTATGTAAATCTATTGAATTTAATAGAGAGTAGAATCTGAGGGGATAACACTTTTTGTCTTTGATAGTATATTTTCTCTTGCTACAAAACTCTTATTTATAATTACAAAGGCTCAATATGGCCGTTTAATTTGTACTATTTTTCTATTTATGGTAACGACGGTACACATTACCCTTTTATTTATTTCTATTTTTGTATTTAATCTAAACACTTGGATCTTAGATCAATGGTCGATGATGATGATTCTGAGATCAATCTTCAACATTCCTCCTCAAACTAGAATTATAAATATCGAATAATCCTAGCTTGCGTGTGATGTTCTCGAATGGTTTCGGTTCTAGTCCCTTAGTGAATATATCAGCTAATTGATCCTCACTTCCAACAAAGGGTGTCTCAATTTCTTTTGTTTGCACCTTTTCTCTCTAATGAATTAGCAATCGACCTCTAGGTATTTAGTTTGCTCATAAAACACGGAATTTGACACAATGTGTCGTGCCGAGTTGTTATTGCAATACATCTTCATGGGTTGATCATACATGATACCCATATCTTTGAGTAATTGCTTGAGCCATACTAGTTCACTCACGGTTAATGCCATGGCGCGATACTCTGCTTCCGCGCTTGATCTTGTCACGACATTTTGTAGTATGTTGATCCACATGACCATATTTAATTGTGTTCAATTGTTTCATGTAGCCACTAGCCATTATCTAGCTCTATATGAGTTGTCTATTGTTTATTGTAGGTTCAGCCATTAAAATTGTATCAGTTGAAATGTTTTATGCATCATTACATGGCATAATGCGACCTTGCAATTTTATTTAATTGTTTCTATTTATCTATCTTGTTATTAACTTATGACTGAAAAGAAGTTAATTGAGGTTATCTAGTTCTGATACAAGTCTCTGCAAAAATAAATAAACATACATATATATAGAGAGAGAGAGATGGGCTATGGTGAGTTGCGAAGTAAAGCGACTATTTTACTTCACACTCATATTTTGCGATTTTAAAGTTCAAAACATTGATCCGAACCACTCAACATGATCTCCATATTGAAATATGCTTGGAGACCAAATCTTACAATTTTTGAAATTTTTTTATTATTTATTAAGCTATTTTGAAAATCACCAATCCGGTGGTCCAGAAATTTTTGCTGTTTTTACTGTTTACCCAGATTTTCAGATTTGCAAAGTAGCTTAATAAACAGTAAAATTTAGTTTCCAAGCACATTGCAATATGGAGATCATGTTGAGCAGTTCAGATCAACGTTTTGAACTTTGAAAATAAAAATATTACGTGAAGTATAAACGTGTTTTACTTCGCAACTTACCATAACCCATCTCTATATATATATATTCATACAAGTGGACATGGTATACATAATAAAAATAAAATCCGGTTCTACCAAGTGGACCACTAAATTTGTGTTGGGCTCAATTTATGGGCTAAGATAGTGACATTTTTTTCATTGACAACGCTATAATTCATGTAATTACATTCGATAAATTTGAGATTTTGAAGTACTCAGAGCATCTAGGTATACATCCCAATAATTTAAATGAGTTTCTAAATAACTATTAATTACATTTTAGAAATTAAGATCTCTAAAATTTTTAACTCTCACATTCATAAAATTAATTTTAGAGTTTCTATTAAAACACATCAGCAATAAATTAAAAAGGAGAAATAATTTCAGCCAATAATTTGGCCAGCACAGAGTTTATAAACAGTTTCTTAATAAAAAAATTAATGCATAGTTTCTAAATAAAAAAAACTCTCTTACATCCTTAAAACTAGATTAGAAACTGCCACATGAGATTAGAAACTCTCATAATATAGGGATATAGATGCTCTCAGAATGCTTGGGTTAGATCAATTTATAACAGCTAATTAAGATGAACCAGTTGATCAGCTTGTAGGGTGTCAACCATAATGGAGATACTTGAAAATTTTCAAAGAAAATTAAATAAATGCTTACAATTTTACAAAGGAGGAAATTATTATGAAATGATGTAGGATATTAGATGGATTGCATTCATATTTCGATCTCATAGACGAAATCTTTTTTTTTTTTTTTTGTTCCTTTAAGACCAACCGACCACACCCTCCGAAATCCGTCATTTTTTTCTGTTTGAGGAGGAACATGGGTAGGAAAAGGAGAAAGGAGAAGTAGAAAAAAGAAGAAAGTGGAGCTGCACTTAAAAGAGTTCCAAAGAAATCGAAAACAATTTTGATTTTTTTATAGATGAAATTTTTTGTGCCGTGATCGATATTGTACGATCCATAGGTTCCTAAATTGGTCTATTGATTTTCCAACCTTTCTTCTGATTTGAGGCAAATATTAAAATTAGATAAGATAATTATTCCAAATTCTAAAGCAGTGCATTGTACATTTGAGAGCAGATTATAGGTTTTTATATCATTACATTTTAACATGCAGTCTGAGAGGTGATTATAAATGGCTTAGGTTTTGCACAATTAATTAAGTTACTTTATCCTTACTTCTTGCTCTCCTATATATGATGATATATCAACTATAGCTAGCTCCCTCTTCTTCTTTTTTTTTATTGTCTAAAGCACCAATTTAAAAACAGAAACAAACTAATTCCCTTTACATTGTCAAGTTCTCCAGTGAGTGACTATCATGGGGAGAGCTGGTTGTTTAATTTTAAACCCCAATTCGCCACTGAGTTGCAACCTGCTTATCTTGAAAAGCTGGTAATTTGATATTTTTTTGCTGGGTTACATTAGCCCCTATTGGAAGCTTATATATATGTACTTTTCAGGGTCTTCGGTTAATAAATAATAATATCTTGCATAATTGCTGCATGTAATTGGATCCCTTAGATAATATCATACACTAAGACCTTGACCATTTTCACATAATTAACAAGGAGTATAAATTAGTAACATGAAATTTTAAAGTTTCTTGTGTATGATTTTGCTACAATTCCTTTTCGTATTCTGTTCATTGCTTGTTATGGTTTGCTTTATTTATTTATTTATTTACTTTTCTTATGACTAAGAATTATATATGGTCAGTGCAATTGATACCACGTCATACTCCTTTCAAAATATTTGGAAACAAGCTAAGAATAATTGAAAGATTTTCCAACCGTTGCTGGTGGTCGATTCACAATTTAGACAAGTTGTGAATACAATATACTAACATATATACACTATTTCAACATATATAGTTGCAAATGCAGCTTTTATTCTAATTTCAGTAATTCTATTATTATTACTAGCCTTAAGAAAATATAATTAAAAAAAAAAAACAACAATTTTCTCCTTTCCAGAAACTTCCATCAGAATTCATGATGCATGTGGAAGACGAAAACAAGAATGGTTCGATCGGTTGCATTTGTCTTGAGCCCTACAGGTAAAACCTGGAATATCAAGTTAATCAGGGATCACTCAGAGACCTTTTTCAAAGGAAATTGGCCTGACATCTCCAAATATCACAAATTAATTAGAGGTGGGCTTCAAGCTGGTGTTTCGGTACGAATTAGGCAACATGGTTTTCAAAGTAAAGGTGTTTGGTTTGAATGGATGTCTCAAGGATTACAATCAAGATGCAGTGACTATTCCCAGGAGAATTGGATTCAATGCCTCAAGAGAGAAATCTCCAGGAAAATGTGAAAGTGTTGCAGAAGGCAAGCAACAATATTCTTTTGCAGGTGACTTTAAACATCAAAGATAGCACAACACAAAAACATAAACACCAACATTCAAAAGTAACACAAAATTCTGATGACTCATAATAATATCTATTAAACATCTCGGATAACATAAATAAAAACATAAACACCAACATATTAGAGAGCCTAAATTTTGATAATTAAAACAACAATTAATAAGCTTTAGGGGCTCAAAAGCCTGATCGACTGCACTATTTCCTAAAAATACTTATCTGCAATTAGGAACCAAAAGAGACTGGAGTTTTTATATAATTAAAAAACAAGTTTGGTTAGTGTCATTTCCAAAGGGCTAAACAATGCTTGGCTGAAACCACATAGCTGGTGGGGGTGGGGGTACTGAGGAGATTTTTAGCATCTCAGCAATGCCAAGCACCACTGGCTCAGGGTTGCCATTATCCATGCTGGCCAAAAAAATGCTATAACATGGTTTATGATGCTCCCAATTCGAGGCATCATAACAATTCAGAATAAATTCACTTTCCAGAAATTTTCTTGATCAACAAACACACTCCATGTAAATTCTACCCCCAACAAGCCGGTCCCAGTCATCAGTACTGACAGCCAAGTACTGGTATTTATCCCCATAGAAAATAGCAGTGTTGTTAGTGTCGGTAACCCGTTTTACATCCACCCACAGCTCTTCAACTATAACCTGATACAAGTTAATTTTTTGCCAAGGAACCTTCCTAGTGGCCTTGCATGCTTCCTCACCTTCACCTCCTCTGCCTTCATCGGGATGAACAACAGCCATGTACACTCCAGATTTCCCTACCAAAAAATATTTGGAAAGAGATTTCAACTCTGGCTCGAAAAAGTATATACCTTGCACCTTATGTTGGTTTAGATTATAAATGGTCATCGCTGTCTTGTAGTACAGATAAAAACTTCCATTATTGTAAGCTGCATCTGCCAGTTCAGCATTTCAGTACGGAGGCTGGTCGACCTGTGTCCAGTAAAGATCCTCGACTTTACAGTAAAAGATTCCACAGGCTCCCTGAAAGAAAACCATTATGATGCAGTTCGGATCAGTCAGATCCGTAGAGAAAGTTATCTTGTTGATTGCATGAGTTGTAAACATAGATGCAAGCAGTAAACCACGCGTCGAGTAGCGCTGCTTATCATCCTCATCCAGAGCATCAAACGGAGGGAGCGGGACACAATCTCGGGTTAACAGGTTCAAAAAGAAAACCTCTGAACCAAAAAAACTTACAAGCAGGAGCCAGCCACGGTACGTGGCGGCGCACCACTTGCCAATGATCTCTGGGAGGGGAATCTTGAGCATCTGACCTTTTGTGAAATGGAAAGCACCGCTGCTAGTGGGAGATCGGCCCAGTCAGGAAATGCAGTTGCGGAATCTTCCATTTTGGAGCTGAAATCACCCTAGCTAAAGAAAAATGGATGGAGGACTGAAGAAAAACGGGATGGAAGAGAAAGAGAAGGTTGTTGAAGGGTTTTTATTAGCTTTAAAAGAATATCCTTAATTTCCAGTTTTTGAATTCAGCAGAATTTTTATATTCTTATTTCCAGTTTCTTATATTCTTACAAATTTAATCAGTAGAAATAAGCAAAATGCATAAAAAAATTCTGTCAAAGATCAGAAATTTCAAATTAAGTTTTAAGAATTTAAAGACATTTTTTAGCCCTAAAAAGTAGAATATCTACAATAAATCTCGAGAAACATTGTATATCTCTTCACGATGATTATTGCTTGTGATCTTATGCTGAAATCGGTATTTCTAGTCAAAGTTTATCCCTCTTTAAAATTTGAATTGAATTTGTATTTTTTGTTGAATTTTTTGGACCCGCACTAATTTTTTTAATATAACAAATTAGTTTTGAATAAATTGCTATGCGATTTAAAAGATAAAAAAATAATCATTTCTATTTCTGTTTCTATTATGATCAGTCATGTTATTTTATAATACATCACTTTGATTTAACATATTACTTGATATTTCTATTATGATCAATCATGTTAACGTATTATCCCTTTCTTCTTCGGCCATTTTTATTAATAACCAAAAAAAAAATGTTTTTTACCAAAATAACCACAAAATCTGAGTTTTTTAAATATAACCAAATCGCCAGGATTGCTGGCGGTCTGCTATTTTTTTTTTTTTTTTTTTTAGAAATCTGATTTTTTTTTCTTAATATTTTCATTTGTGAAGTTTTAGTTTTTTTTTGTTTATAGTATTTGAGATATTTGTCAAAAATTAAGGACTTGGCCTTTATGTTGGTCTTTTTTTTCGGTTTTTATAATATATGTATAATATATACATATATACATACATACATACCGGTCATTTTTATTAATAACCCAAAAAAATATATTTTTATCAAAATAACCCAAAATCCTGAGTTTAACATAACTGTAGTTCTAAAGTAGTCTAACAAGTAAAGTTCACGAATACAATTAAAGTTCAATGATACAACTAAAGTTCACCAATATTCATAACTTAGTTCAAACCAAATAGAATAAGTTCACCCAAGCAAAATAATAAGTTCATCTTTCACGACGTCGGAATAAACCCAATAGACGAGAAGATTTTCTGGTGCCAGCTGCAGGTGCGGCAGTACTTGTAGACCCTTGGCTACTAGATGATTGGGTCGCAAGAGGTGGTTGTGTTCTACCAGTTGCTTCAGCAACAACTCTCGCATTTTCTCTTTCATTGTGTTCGTTTATGGCATCTGAATATAACAACATAATTCAGTTATTAATATAATAAAATCATAAATTAATTCCGAAAAATGCTACATACCTGCCCTGCGCCTGCCAGAAACAGAACGGCGAGCCTGATTTCCCGATGGCCTCCTACCACCCATCTCGTCCATGGTCATTATAGCACGTTTGTGTCTCCTCCTCCCCTTCCTTATCCATCCTTCTGAAGGGAGTATTCTATCACCGACATACGCAGGCCACTCATGCTGGTTGGGATAAGAATAGAAAGATCCACCCCAAGTAGAAGCAAGGTAATCGGTACGATACATGTCAGCGACATAGTGATCCTCGCAGAAGTTTCTCTCTCGGTATACCGCCATCACGTGACGACAAGGTATGTGTGTTAGTTGGGGTCCTTGGCATGTACAGGTCACCTCTCTTGCCTCTCGGAATTGCACTACGTACTTGAAAGCCCTTTTCACAAACTCCATAGTGCCATCTGGTCTACGGCTGGAAGGAACGTACTCATTTGGATTGTGCACTTCGAATTCTGTACCATCATTACCCATCGGGATCACGGTCATAGTTGCACCTTTGTTCCTGTGTTTTCTTAGTTTCTCCTCCACCCTTGTTGAAAATGACTGGTTCATTCTTATTAATTCTGCGGCCTTAGCACACTGTTCCTGAAACCAGGTATTTAACTTGTAGAAAGTGTCTTCTACAACTACAGCCACAGGCAATGTCCGGCTCTCCTTGAAGACTGCATTCAACGATTCAGAACCGTTGGTGGTCATAATTCCCCAACGGTAACCTCCATCACGTGCTTGATATATTTTCTCGTATGCTGGTGGCTCTTGGACATCTCTGGGATTATTTTTGCCCACCTTCATTAAGTAGAGATTTGCTTTCGGCATATACTACATATAAATAAGGAAATAAAATAATATAAGTAAACAATTAAAATAAAAATATGTCCACAAAGTACAATAAGACATGTAAACAATTAACAAACACATACCTTTGCAAATTCTCTACTCATCTCTTCCACCCTTCTCGGCTTCTTTTTTTTGCAATTACGTCTGAATGTTTCTAGGATCCATGCATCGTGTCCGGTTGCCTTGCTAAGGTTCTCCGCAACGTGTTGCATACACAACCTGTGCACACACTCGCCAGTGTGTGTTGACCAACCGTATTCTTCATGATCAAAAACATATTTTATTCCTTTGTGCTGGTCTGATATTACAGTGAAAAACTTTGTTGGCCCAACCACCCGTCTTCTTAAAAACTGCATAAAGAATCATCAGTTCTCACCATCCTCTTTATGAACAATTGCAAACGCCAAAGGCAACAACTGGTTCTTAGCATCATATGCACATGCTATCAGTAGCCTCCCCTCGTAACGGCCAGACATGAAGCATGCATCAATGCTGATAACGGGTCTGATGAATGGCACAGCTTGGATACAAGGACCAAAAGCCCATGCTATGCCCTTGAATTGTTGAACTCCCTCTATTAGTACTCCATTCTTGTCATAAATGGGGCCATGCCACTGCTGAAATACAGTGCCGGGATTTGTACTTGCCATAGCCTGGAGCAATGGTGCCAGATAGTCATATAAATCATTCCAACTACCGAATATTCTGCAAATCGCAAGTTCATGACCTCTCCACAACCTGTTATATTTTGGGATTACATGTATGTATTTGTGTCTGACGGCCATAGCCACCGCCTTGATGCTCATCGATGGGTCCAACTTAATGTCTGCCTCAATTGCATCGGCAATTAGTGATGCTGTTAGATTTGAATGGTCTGTCCTTGTGGACGCAGACTTGCATGTATGAGGTGGTTCACACTTTTTAATTATCCATGCTTCCCCCGAACCCGCAGGGGTTGCATAAAGGTGAAACTCGCAACGAGAGCATTTTTGCATATCACAACCAATCTTTTTGATTCCCTTCTTTCTAATATACATTCCCAGTTGCCGTAAACATGAGTCTCATGGATTTTCTTTATAAGTTCATCTATGTTGGTATAGACTTGCCCTGGGGCAAGTTCACGATTGTATACAACAGGAGGACCAAAGAAACTAATGTCAGCCTCTTCAAAAGCTGTGGTATCGTTGAATGTGGCGACAGGATGCCTATTCCCCCGACCCCTGATTGGGAATTTTTCTTCCCTGGACAAACCTGGTACATTTGCATCACCATCTGATAAGTCATCAGATTCCCAAATTCCTTGGTATTCATCTCCAGTTTCCATTTTTCTTTCTGGTATGGCATCAATAGCATCAACATCAATATTAGTATCATTTCGATTAACGGATAACTGTATTGGTACTGACTCTGGTATAGCTGGAAATGTAGGGATTATGGGTGCCTGTCTGGGTGGTGGTGGTGGGGGTACAACTTCAGTAAACTCACGGGAGTTATGGTACCCTGGGTTGTCATAACAGGGACTGTGGTACCCCTGGTTATCATGAGGGGAATGGTGGTACCCCTGGCTGTCATGAGGGAAGTGGTGGTACCTCTGGCTGTCATAAGCCGAATTGTCATAACCTGAAGGTCCAGCAGGGGGAGCCCTAGAAGGTCCAGCCCTAGCCGCACTAAAAGGTCTAGCCCCAGCCTGGGGAACCCTCTTGGAATATAACTCTATCATCGCGACCCTTCTAGACTCAAATTGTTGGTACACAGCCTTCCACAACTCCTCATCTGTTATAGGAAAACTCACAAAGTAAGGTCTATCCCCCCCCAACCCGTTGTGTGTCAATTCGGGTAGCCAAATCTAAGTCATACCGATTGGGGTTTACACCAGTCTTTTCGTATACTAGTTGCTTAAGTTCAATAAATGTGGTTCTTTCATTAACCTGCAAGCCGAATGAGGCATCTTTCGAGTAATACACGCCATCTACACCCTTAGTTAGCTTACCACCCACGTATAGTGCAACTAGCATTTTTTCCTTCACAAACTACATTTAAAAAAAAATTCATAAGAATTACAGTATAATAGATTCATTCTTTTTTTCAATTTAAAAGTTAATTATAATATTAATTAAAGACTAATTTATAGTATTTACAGACTGCGGGTATAATAATTATTAATTAAAAATCAAATAGAAAATAATTAAATAAAAAATAAAATACCTGTAGCAATCGCCTCTAAATCGCCTAAAATCGCTTCAAAATTGCCAAAATCGCTCTCTCTTTCTTCTCTGTGGTTTAACAAATGAATACAGTGCGTGCTGGAGAGAGAAAGCATGTAAGACAGCTAGTGGACCGCCAGGGATATCAGCGGTCTGGTCTGCATAAAAAATCAGATTTCTAAAAAAAAAAAAAAAAATAGCAGACCGCCAGGGATCCTGGCGGTCCGCTATAGAAGTGGACCGCCAGCAACCCTGGCGGTTTGGTTATATTTGAAAAAACTCAAATTTTGTGGTTATTTTGGTAAAAAACATTTTTTTTTGGGTTATTAATAAAAATGGCCGTTTCTTCTTCATTGTAGCAATTGCATTCTAGTTTTAATTTTTGAGATCCTTCATACACATTAAACGTGTTTGTACTTTTATACTTTTACTTTTTTTACATTTTACAAATGTAATCCACAGAAATTCACGGTACGGTTTCAACTCGGTACGAAGTCTGGAACCGCATCAACAATATGGTTCCAACTTTTATTTCACACATATATGTGGCAATATAGAAAATAGATAGAACTGAATTATGATATGTTTCCGGACTCCTTGTTGAATTAGAACCACATCATTTTGTTTTCAAAAAAATAATCAATCTCTGTCCTCAAGATTTGAATTTTTTTTTTCTTATAAAAATAAACTCTCCAGCATATAACAAAATAACACATGAAGAGATTTATAAACATCTTTCAACTTACACGACCACAAATACAGTCATTATAATCAAACATTAATCAAATATGTTCATAGTATAATCTAATTTGCATCCCACTTACAACATTTTTAAATAAGTAGAATTATACATGCAACACGTATATAGAATTATACAAGCAACACGTATAAAATATTTTTCAAAAAATATAAAATTTGATCTCCAAATATACGTCAATATGATAATAATGTAAGCGGTTCGGGTCAACTATTTGAATAAAAAAATAGATATATAAATTGAATACATAAAATAATCCGCACATTACAAGAATACTATAGACTCACTTAAATATGATACAGCATATTTTATATACTTTAATGGTAGAGATAAAAAAAAAGAAAAAAAAAAGGTCGGCAAAAGTAATCTCCCCCACTTCAATTTCAATTGATATAAAGCTCGTTTCTTTTGGTACGTGTTTGTCAGATCGATGCAGAATTATACTAAAATAAAAACACTAATTAATGGAAAGTGAATAATACGATCCAATAAGTATATAAATGTATTCAGGTGAAATTTAAATAAATGTCAATAATGAGGTAATGTTAAATATTTAATTACTAAAATAAAAATAATAACATAAAGTGCATTATAATTAAGAAAGCTAGTATTCTTTGGCTGGGCTTAGCTCTGAAAACTTGTCCTGTGTCCTGTCTTCATTCTGCATGCGTGGCAAACCTGAAGTCTACATGACTACATGACCCTTTCTCTGAGCCTGGGTTAGGTTAGTTAGGTGACCTGACCTACTGGTGTAGTGGTGTGAAAGTGAAAGTGAAAGTTCTCTTCTGTTGTGTCTGCTCCGGTCTTGAGCCGAGAGCCCCCTGACTTAACCTTCCTCAGTAAGAAATCGCATCTCAAAAGATACGCACTCAGTCTTATTTTAATTGAAGCTTAAATTAATCCTGCTAGAGTCTGTCCAACATTTCACCTGTCCTTTTGTATCGATTTTGAATATTATCCATCACAGTAAGTTCCGGTCTCATCGTATTGATGCCTTTAACACTTTTAAGCTAATATTAGTTTGTGTTTAAAATTTTTAAGTAATACCAAAGAATGAGTTCTTCATTAATTGAGAACAGGCTTCATTATCATGCTACGCTGAAGAATTGTGCGTGAATAGTATAGACTGATCGATGCTTAAAATAACCCATTAACATGAAAGCTTTATCAATAAACAAAATGAAATCAGAGAAAATTAAGTGATAAGCACCTAATTAAGATCTTACTAAAAACAATATATAATTTTATACGAACAACCTTGAGATCAGATGGAAGAAGGAAAGATCTAAACATTGTGTACAAAACATCACAGAATCACAAAAGCAAGAAAGATAATGCATGTGTGGTGAATGTTTCATGAAGTCATAATACTGGAATTGAACTTGTAACCTCCACATGCAGATCATATGGCAGGAACATGAAAGACGATCTGACAAAGGAACAACAAATATTCAAATAAGTCCCTAAAACATATTGTATTTACAAATATCATCAAAGCAACTATGGACATTCAGCAAATACTCAAAATAGGAAGCATGTTTCTTTTTTTTAGAAACTCAACAACTTCCAAATACACTCCATCTATATTCCTAAGACAATCATACTAGAAATGCTTATATTGTTGTGCACAGGACAAGGCGAATAAGAATTGTGAAGGATCTTTATATATAGTCATATTAAAAAGTATGAGACATTCAATAATAATCATGTCGAAATCGTAATAACAAATAAGACAATACTAAGTAAAGAAATAAGTGATGAATGCACTTTATCCAATTATCTATAAATGGCAAAGTCTGGTTTGAAGGTTTGACAAGAAGGAAGAAGAGAGATCAAGAAAAATGCAAATAAATTCCACATTATGTAGGTCGCTACAATCTAATAATCCTAGTTAATTAGTGACTTTATACATCTTATCACAGATAGCACAACACAAAAACATAAACACCAGCATTCAAAAGTAACACAACTTTTGATAGCTCATAATAATATCTATTTAACATCTTGGATAACATAAATAAAAGCATAAACACCAGCATATTAGACAAAGGTTAAATTCTGATAATATAAAACAACACCTAAGCAGCTAATGCGACTCAAAAAACTGATCTCCTGCACTATTTTCTAACAATAATTAACTACGTACACTTCGGAACCAAAAGAGACTAGATTTTTTACCTAAAAAGCAAGTTTGATTAGTGTATTTCGAGACGCCTAAATTAAACAAAGTTTGGCTGAAACCACATGGATGGTGGGGGTGTGAAAATTTGGGGCATCTTTTCAATGCCAAGCACCAGCGGCTCAGGGTTGCCATCATCCAATGTGGCAAAAAAATGCAATAACATGGTTCATGATCCATCCAATGCGTACGAACCGTAGGATTCAGCATAACTTCATTCATTCACTACAGATGACGAACAAACATACTCCATGTAAATACAACCCTTACCCCCATCAAGCAAGTCCAAGTCATCAGCACAAACAGCGAGGTAGTGGTAGTTATCTCCACAGTAAATAATGGTATCGCTTGTGTCAGCAACCTGCTTCACATTGACCTCATACAAGTCAATTTTTTGCCTTGGAGCCTTCCGGGTGGCGTCCCCACCTCGTCTGCACCCTTCTCGAGTGAGATGAGATGAACAACAACCATGAAAACTCCAGATTTCTTCCCTACCAAAAAAAAACTTGGGAAGAGATTTCAACTCTGGATCAAAAAAATACATACCCATCACCTTGTGTTAATTTGTTTAGGTTATAAATGGCCATCGCTCCCTCGTAGTACAGATAAAAACTTCCATTATTAATTGTAACTTGTAAGCTGCATCTGCCAATGTTTCATTTGGGACCGGAGGCAGGGCAACCTCTGTCCAGCAGAGATCTCCAACCTTACAGTAGAAGATTCCCCGGGCTCTCTGAAAGAACACCATGATGATGCAGTTTGGATCACTCAGATCCGTAGAAAAAGTTATCTTGGTTAAACAAGAAAAGCTCCGACCCACCAGAATCCGCCAGCCACGGTAGGTGGCGCAGCACCTCTTGCCAATGGTCTCTGGGAGGGGAATCTTGTGCATCTTAGCTTCCCAGAGGTCGTAGAATGATCAGATTCCATCGTCAACTGTGCCTCTACTTACCATGTACGGAATCATCAGCCATGGGAGTTGGGGAGGCAGGTGACGTGGCTTCGGAAGTGATACAGAGCGCGAAATTGAACATAGTTGGTGATGTATTTGATCTTTTTTGAAATCAACTGCACTGCTGCCAGTGGGAGATGGGCCCAGTCGGGAAATGGAGATGACGAATCTTCCATTTTGGAGCTTTGTAAATATTTTTCTTAATAAAAGTAGATGGAGGACGGGAAGGGATGAGAAGACGGTTGTTTTTTTTAGATGAGAAGAGAAGACGGTTGTTGAAGGGTTTTTATTGTAGAGATTTTTAGAAATAAATCTGCTATGATTCTAAGGGATTGCAGGGTCCTATGATTCTAAATTTAACCTTTCATTTTTCAAGTTCCACGAATCTCTATATTTTATTTTCTCATGCACGAATCTCAAAACTAATAAAAGGCCGAAGAGTAGACTGCTGTCTGCGTAGAGTACAGAGCGATCTTGAAAAACCCAAATCTTTTCATTTACAAGGCATGATTTTTTTGAGAAATAATATAGAAAAAACAAATCGTTTCATTTCCACAACGGAACACAACCCACGCCCTCTCCAGAATTTTATATTATTATTCAATTGTTTTTTTCACATTTTCTTTAATTATATGCCATGCCATAATTCATTGTTTTCAACCCTTATGCTTATATATATACAAGTATATAACATACAACTGAACATTGTAAAGATAGTAATTATCACAATAAATATTTAGGGAAAATTTCTCATGTACCCATGGAAATTTTTAAAATAGCCAATTTCCCCATAAAAATCTCATAATATCCAATATCCCCATTAAAATTTAATTTTCTTCTTTCTATCCCCATCTAATTAATTTACCTTTCAAATTAATTGATTTAAAAATCAAATAGACAACTATAGCCTTTCATGTATATACTCATTTTTCCCATTTACTTGGGAATTGGGATTAGCATCGCTAGGGCGCTTTGGTATTCCTCTGCTGAGTCTTTTCTTTGATAGTCCGCCATTACTTTATTTTTTAACTATTTAATTTCACTTAGGTGTCGTGCTTTAGTGGAAATTAAAACCGGATGAATAGTTGGGGATTTAATTGGCTGAGAATGTGAAATTATGGGGAGTCACGATAATCCCACTAATACTGATACCAACGGTACACAGTTCAGTTTCTGTTGTTTGATCCCAATCCAAAAGAATGTTCCGTCAAGACGAACACCAAAATTTGAATGAATGGGTGAACAAGTTGCTTTGTACCTGCTAGTTAATTTGGAGCCAGCGAAACGAGCTAATTTTTAGAGGAACGGTACCGGCTGAAATATTGGGACGGAGGGTGGTACAGGAAGCGGGGGTGTGGTTTAATTTTTGTTAGGCAACAAATGTTAAAAGTGTATAGTTTCTGATTTTGTGATGCATGTAATTTGACGGCTTCTGTCAAATAATTAAAAAAAAAAAAAAGAGAGAGAATGTGAACTCATGGAAATTAAATCGATGATTAACACAATTCAGGAATTGAAATATATATATATAGGCAAATTAATGGGGATACAATCCATAAACTGGAATAATCTTTCTCAAATCAACTATAATGAAATGCATCTGATCGAATTGCATGTGGCAGTGCTCAGGATCTGTTGGCAAAGGTGTGCCCCATAGGAATTTGTTATTCAAGTAAGCATGGTGCCATGACATGGAACAACTGGTTGGGTACGTATCTCCTCCCAGATGATAGCTGGTTGTTCGACAAATCAAGCACTGCCACTAGCATTGATTAGTGTCGTTGGCACCCAGCTCTTGTTGCTGTTATGCCAAGGTGAACGGTGGAGAAAAAAAGAAGAACAAGGAGGATGGGAGAAATAAGCATTGGAAGGAAGATGAGGACTCTCCAAAAATTCTGTTCGAAATTAATTGATATCTCCATTTCAATAAAAGGGTATATTTGTCTATTTTAATTTTAAAATTATTAAATATAAGATAAAATAGATAAATGGGGATAGAAAAAAAAAAGAAAATTGAGTTTTAATGGGGATATTAGATATTATGGTGTTTTCATGGGAAAATTGGCTATTTGAAAAGTTTCAGTGGGTATATGGGAAATTTTCCCAAATATTTAATAAGTACAAATAAGTAATAAGCAATAAAAGCAAACAGTCCAAAATTAGAAATTTTAACTCAAATTTTAAGACTGAAAAGACATATTTTTTAGCTCAAAAAAAAAGTGGATATCAGTGATGTAACATATTACTTGATATTTCTATTATGATCTCTGTCATATTATTGTCATTTAGCATTTCACTTTCAAACCGTGTCCATTTAGCAATTGCATTCTAATTTTAATTTATGAGATGTTTCAAATATTTTAAATTATTTCTTACTTTTGAAATTTGTGAATTTTTTTTTTCTGCATTCCACAAATTGGATCCGCAGAAATCCATGAAATTATATTATCGGTGTGGCAATATGAAAAATAGATGGAATTATACTATTGATCTTTCAACTAATCAATCTTTCATTCTTTGTCGTCCAGATTGGAAATTTTATTTTCCTATAGATATATATACTCTCCACCAGATAACAAAATAAAACACGAAGAAATATATATATATATATATATATATATATATATATATATAGGAGGGATCAAGTTACAACATTTTTTGAGTTACAACAAGTTACAACAAGAATTATTTACATTTTCAAAGTCCAAATTGTCGATCTAAACCGTTAGATGTGATCTCTACAATAAAATGTGCTTGGAGACCAAATTTTACATTTTTCGGAATTATTTTACTATTTATTAAGGTGGGTACAAAAACTAGTTAAATTCATACCATTGAATTTTGTACCCATCTTAATAAATAGTAAAAAAATTCTAAAAAATATAAAATTTGGTTTCTAAGCACATTTTATTGTAGATATCACATCTAACGGTTTGGATCGATGATTTGAACTTTGAAAATGTAAATAATGCTTGTTGTAACTTGTTGTAACTCAAAAAATGTTGTAACTTGATCCCCCCTCATATAGATATCATCCCACTTAAGTTATAAGACCATAAATGCAATTATTAAATTAAATATCTTTCCAGTATAATTTAATTGCATCACACTCAACAAATTATTTTTAAAAATGACGAATTATACTTGCAATATTTGCTGGTCGGAAAATTGTCATTTTTATGATCATGTATATCTTCGTATTTTTCATTTCTGATTAAAAAATCTTAATTATTATGCTTATAGTTTATTATTTTTTTTCAAATGTTAATTATTTTTGTCTACATTTGTAATTATTGGTATATTTTTGTTTATATGTACTTTTAGTAATATTATTCGATCAATAACACATTTTATTTTCACCTCTATTAACTTCGATCAAATGCTTGACTACCGAATATATGAAAATAAAATTTACTTAATTGTAGTTTTAGAGAGAACGTTAAATACTAAATTTTTTTTTGTTCTGTCACAGAGCTTCTATATTTTTTTATTTTTTTTTGTATGACAAAATATATGTCAAGATAAGACTATAAAAAAGCAACAAATTTCCTTGTAAAGCTTATAAATGGTTTGATATATTTTTATTGATATATTAAAATTTGATTCTGATTCGACCTTGGGAATAAACTTACTCACCGGCCACTGCGAGTGCGCATCAGTAATAATTATGATATTTTGTAAACATTGTTAAAATGGGAATTTAATCATTAGCGAACTGGGCCTGGAGCCTTTATTGGGCCTACATCGGCCTATATAGTAAAATGGCTTTTAAATACTAGGTGTGTTATTGGGTGATATTACGAAAAGTAAATCTCAAGTGGGCCTTGGGCTTCATTTTATGGAAAGATAACGAGGCCTCTTGTGGTTAATGCTTCATTAGTACCCCTTCACATCCGATGAAATAATTTTCTTTGTTGATGACTGATGAGTAGGGGTGTTCATTGGATCCGGATCGGTTTTGAACAGAACCGAACTGAACTATTTCGGATTAAATGGTTCTTTTTTTTTTATTTAATGGATCGGTTCGGTTAGTTTTTCAAAACTGATTAATAAGGAGGACTTGTTTTGTGAAGTTGGAACTGTACTCTATGACCTCTACAAATATAATATTGTTTTGAATAAAGAGGATTTGTTTTGTGATTTATGTCAGAATGAAATTGACAGGAAATAAATCTGCTGTGATCCCAAAGAATAACAGGGTCCTGCTATTCTAGATCTCACCATTTATTTTTTTGAAATGTACGAATCTCAAGAGCAGTTATTCCTACGATCCTCTGGAATCGCAGCTCCATCCTACTATACTGGAACTGAATTCAATGAAAATCACATGAAATGGTGGAAACAGAGGATAATGACAAAAAACTGACCAAAGAATCAAAGCAAGTACTGACATCTGATCTGTTGCAAAAGCACAATTCACCATAAAATTAAAATCAAAGAAAATATTCTGCAGGTGATGAGCAAAATGGGAATATGTCAGGATAAAAACTCTATACGGAAGGTACACAGGTACAAAAGCTTAATTAGAAAATGTCTGTATCTTCTCTATTTCATTCAAAACATCTATGCAACTTGTGTGAGTTTTTTTAGAAGATCATTTTGTGTTAAAAACTTAAAATTATTAAGATGCAAGTCACGTGACTCGAAAAAAAAAAAAAAAAATGGGTATATTACTCTTATAAAAGTCCAAAAAAACAGAAAAAATAAATAAATAATGCAATTAGCCTGTTGCATCGAAATACCATGCATTAATATTCCTATATTATTTTTAATTAATTTTTATAAATTAAAAAATCTAATAAAGAAGGGTGCATAGTAGAGGCGGATTGAAGAAGAGCTCATGGGAGTCAATTGATCTCCATTTTTTTTATATTTATGTATGATTTTATATATGATTTAGAGTGAATTGTCATGCATAGTACGATAATATTTACCTCATTCTTCATAAAAAGATTTTTGTATGATTAACTCTCATAGTTTGAAAGTATAACTCTGTCGTTACATAGTAAACTCTTCAGTTCATATGATGTCTGTTTATCCAGTAGGCTTCTTGTTGCACTGTGATTATTTTTTTATTAAAAAAAAACATTAGATAAGGTAAGTATTTCATATGATCTCTGTTTATCCAGTAGACTTCTTGTTTTGTTTACATAATAGACTTCTGTTTCTTGTTGGAAAAAGAAAGAAAGCAAGATGCTCATATTGCTCTAGAACAATCAGATTTACACTAATTTTGTCTCAGATACACTATGCAGCATTAGTACTATTTTAATCCAACAGAAAACTCTAAACCATTAGTACCACTGGTACACACTTTGTACCAGCACATAGCTGAGCAAACAAATTTGATTTACATCTATGAAGAAACAGAAATTGTAAATTTAAGTACATTATGCAACCAGTTTTGTAAATTGTAACTTCCATTATTGTATCAATTGACCATTAAAAGATGGTACCAGTGGTACCATCAACTCCCATAATCCTCCCTCATCAAGTTTACATGCCCACTAAGAGACCAATGAACAAATTAGAATCACCATATTCCTATTAGATTTGAGGTTTGTATCAGAAAAGCATATGTTACTCATCTTTTCATAAACTCCAACGGTACATGCATATATAGTAGAATTAATTAGTTAAAACAGTAAATAAAATGAAAAATTACATATAAAAATTAATCAATATGTATTTGATATGTATAGTTCAAAAGTCTGACTCCTATATTATACTATTCGAAATTGTATAAATGTTATTTTAGTTACATGATTCGGAATATGAATATATAATTGGAAGAGTGCAACTTTTGTTATTTATACAAAATGTTACTTTAGTGTAATAACACTAATTTTAGTTTGCATAATTAAGGATAACACTAATGGACCTTTCAAATTTCAAGTCGAGGATGAAATGGGTGTGACAGGTCCATTAGTGTTATTTGCCCAAATAACAGTACTAATTTCAAGTCTAGGATGTGACAGGTCCATTAGTGTTAATGTGTTATGGCTCGTCAACTGTGAGTCCGTGACAGGTCTACTAATGGAACTTTTTTTTCCCCAATTAAGGATGAAGACCTTTCAAATTTTAAGTCGCTCGTCAACTGTGACAGGTCCATTACGCAATTAATTGCTGGTCAGTTTATTTCTTTTTTCTAACAATATCATACCTTGACGTATAATACAATTGTGTCGTGACATGACTTTTTTAGATTCCTCAGGACTCTTATTCTGCTCTAATTCATTAGAAGAAAAACAATTATACTCTTGTTAATATTTTATACTTAATTCTGATCAAAATTCCAAATCCACCTGTGTGAAGAGTAAATTTACAAACAAAATTATTAAGATTTGGAGAATCAAGAGAATCAGGCAAGATATATGGTGTGCACATGTTAGCTGGAATGTTCTGATTCTTTCCTTCTTTTGAATTATTTCAATTAGTTTTCCTTCTTTGATAATTTGTTTGTATATAAGATGTACCAGAGCATTGTAAATGTTGAGATGAATAAATATAATTATAATTCCCAATTTTACAAAAATTAACCTAATAAGAAAAAAAAAGGGTTGGAATTGACCGTTTAAGAACAGTCGATTGTATCACTTTTTAAGGTTGCCAATTTTTTTACTATTTATTAAGTCACTTTGAAAATCTGAAAATCCGGGTGAACAATAAAAACAGTAAAAATTTCTGGACCACCGGATCAGCGACTTTCAAAGTAGCTTAATAAATAGTAAAAAAAATTTAAAAATGTAAAATTTGGTCTTCAAGCACATCTTAATATGTAGATCACATCTAACGGTTCGGATTAACTATTCGAACTTTGAAAACGGAGAAAAAGAATAGGGTGCATTTGGGTGCACAAAAATTTGGGTGCATTTGAACCCTCCTCTCTCTCTCTCTCTATATATATATATATGAGGAGGGATCCAATTACACTCTTTTTTGGTGACACCGAATTATACTTTCTATTTTCAAAGTTTTTAAATTCCAAACAGTCGATCCAAACCGTTCAACATAATGGATATGTTAAAATGTACTTGCAGATCAAATTTTATATTTTTTGGAATTTTTTTACTATTTATTAAGTATTTAACAAAATCGCTATATTCAGACCGTTGAATTTTTGTACTCATCTTAATAAATAGTAAAAAAATTCAAAAAAGATATAAAATTTGATCTGCAAGCACATTTTAACATATCCATCAAGTTGAACAGTTTGGATCGACTATTTGGACTTTGTAAACATAAGATGTAATCCGGTATCACCAAAAAAGAGTGTAATTGGATCCTTTCTCTCTCTCTCTCTCTCTATATATATATATATATGTATATTTTTCTTAATAGTTATGTTAGAAAGAGCGTTACATTATAGAGTGAGTCTATGGTACTATGCATATTACGATTTAGTCTGTAACACGGCTCAATATTTGACTTTTCAAAATCTAACGGTCAATCCGAACCGTTCACCTTGTTTTCCATATTAATATGTGTTTGGAGACCAAATTTTACATTTTTTGAAACTTTTTTACTATTTTTTTAGATATTTAGAAAATCACTTGATCTGAAAATTCTGAACCATCCAAAAACAGTGATTTTCAATAAATCTAAAAAAATATTAAAAAAATTTCAAAAAAATGTAAAATTTGGTCTCCAAACACATATTAATATGGAAAACAAGGTGGACGGTTCGGATCGACCGTTAGATTTTGAAAAGTCAAATATTGAGCCGTATTACAGACTAAATCGTAATATGCATAGTACCATAGACTCACTCTAAATTATATGTTTTTTTTAGGCATGTAGTTTTCACCTCATTTTTTGATCGGATGACTTTTCTATTATTTTTAATCCTCACCATTTAAAATGTATTTGATATCTAAAATGTAATATCTCTTAAAATATTATATTATATTTGTATTTCTCAGTCAAATTATTATATAGTTTTGTATTAATATTGTTCTCCTTTGTTTAATATATATATATTGATTTGTATCTCTAATATTATGAATGTAAAATAATTATTTACAAAACATATTTTATTTTAAAATTAGCACTTCTTTCAATAATTTGTTTTCGAAGAAAAACCTCTAAAATAGTCCTAATTAATCTTATATAGGAATTGAGATCGTTCTTCTGATTAATCTCACAAGGTCTTCAAATTTCAAATAGTTCGTCAACTGTGACAGGTCCATTACCCAATTATTGCTGGTCAGTTTATTTAATTTATTTCTAACAAATTAAGATCATCCTCATCCTCATCCTCCTATAAATCAGACGACATATATATATATATATATATATATATGTAGCCTGTTCAAGCCATCAATAACACGACATGAAAGCAATGAAGTTATTATTGACAGTAGCGTTTCTGGTTCTGGTTCTAGCTAGTACAGTGGGAGAATGTATGTGTGAGCGCCGGGTCAGACTCAGAACAGTGCAGGGAAGAGGAGAGGTTGGCTGCTTCAATATCCTTTCCTATTCACTCTTTAGAAGGCAAGGAATGCTTCAATATCCAATCACCGGCCACATCACTCAACTTGACTTTAATTTGGTATATCTGAAGAATGAAGATGAGGATGACCTCGGTATAGAATAATTGAAGAGCGAGAGAGAAAATAATAATTAATTGGATTATTTTATTATTGTCAACATATATATATCATTTGCTTAAATATTCCAACGCACACAATAAATAGTAAATACATTTTAAAACAATTATATGGGTAATTCTTGAATATTCTCTTAGGCTTTCAAAAAACTAATACCAGTCGTTTTATGTCTATAGTTGATAAAAAAATTAAACTAAAATTTTAAGATACTATACAATGTTTTTTTGCAATTCTAATTCCGTCGGATGTCCGGGGATGCTCCCCTGGACAAAATCTGGATCCGTCTTGTCCCCCGTTTCCGAATTGGAGTCATACGAGCAAATCCGACTTTGTTAGCCAAAATTATGATGTTTAAAGTTTAAAAAAAAAAAAAGCTTTTGTGGAAAAACACTAATGACGCATCGAATGAATGAGTCGACTGACCCTCATTTTTATTTTGGATAGTTAAATAAATGATGTCTAGCACTCTAAATTAGATATCTAAATTACATACTATATATAAAATAAATAATATAGATAAATAAAAGTTAAGGTCATAAAATTTACTTTTATTAGTAAAATAAATTCCAGCACTCACTATTAATATAGCGCTCCGAAAAGTACAACTAATAATATAGATATTTATTAAATAAATCAAATAGATATTTGTGAATGAAGATTGGGAACGAGTGAATGATATAAAACAATTTAAAATTTTCAAAATCGGGTGGAAGGCAAGGTAGAATGACCACAAAACTTGTCAAACACAGCGAATGAATGTGGGTGAATTGGATTTAATTGAGATGTGCCAACAAAATCGAAACCTATGAAAATTCTAATTAATACTTTTCCTTCCAATGAATTATTAAACAAGAATGCAGAAAAGCAGACTAATTAAATAAGAATGCAACTCTTCATTTCCTCTCCCCGGTATGAAAACAAGAACAAATTAAGTTACAGCAACAAAGAGAAAAATGAAAAATGAAAAATGAAAGAAACACTAACTAAAAAGGACAAAAAGAGGTGATAAGACTAGGAGGCAGGACTAGGGGTGAAAACGGAGTTGGATTCGCTCTGTATCCGTGAAAAGGAAATGAAGAGTTGCATTCTGTTTAATTAGCCTGCTTTTCTGGATAATTGTATTCATAGTGGTTTTCTTTACACTGAATAATTAATCTCATTCAATAATTGTATTCATGAAGTGGTTCTAAAGTATTATTCATTATTAAGTAATTTTGAAAATCGCTGATCCGATGGTCCATAAATTTTTACTGCTTTTTACAGTTTATAGCAAAATAGTAGTTTTCAAAATTGCTTGATAAATAGTAAATAAATTTCAAAAAATATAAAATTTGGTCTCCAAGCACATTTCAATATGGAGATCACATCTAACGGTTCGGATTGGTCGTTTGGACTTTCAAAATGAAAATACGGCGTGAAGTAGAAACGCGCTTTACTTCGCAACTCACTGTAGCTCATCTCTCTCTCTATATATATATATATTTCCACAGTTAATTCTAATCTCTAAGCTACAAGCACACACTTGATATTTTATGAAGAAATATAAATTATATAATAAAAAAATTCACGTAAATAGATAAAATCAAATTAGAATTTCAAAAGATTAAAAACCTTAGATTAAAAAAGGAATTGAATTTACAATAACAATATGATTGGAAAAAAGGAAATAAAATGACTCAATCACACGAAAAGCGACGCGACCGCTTCAAAAAGAAAATAGGTTTAATAAAGTGCACTATATATATTGAATCAACAATTATCCTGAAACAATTTAATTACTGGCCTAATAACGTTTCTTTCATATGCTAGCTAATTTGGAACCAATACAATCCATTTGTTTCAACAGCTAGCCAAAAGTTGTAATATATATAAGATATGAGTACCTAAATTCAAATTGATAACCTCCAAAATAACTGTTCGGAATATATATGCCGCCTATTTGATATGCAAATTACAAATTTAAATAGCTTATAGAAGTCCTGGTGCATGTAGTCCATTGTCCATACGAAGAAGAGAGAGCAATTTTCTTTTATTTAATTTTTTCAAATTAGTAACAGTGGCGGATGTAGGCTTATAGCTAGAAATGCTGGTGTAGGCGTGTAGCTAGGCTTTGCATCATTGCATGTTCTTTAATTTTGTACCATGTTAACAGAGTTACAAGACATTTCTACAACATACATATGCATGATGCATGATGCATGATGCATGCTAGCTGTCTTTATCAATTTAACTCATCCCTTCATGCTAGCTGTCTTCATGCAAAATGGCAAAAAGCTCCATTCTCCAGGACAACAATTAATATTTGTATGTTTTTTGACACATTCATAATTGGTGTAACTCTCAAATTGTTCTCAAGGAACAAACTAAAGAAAAAATATATATTCGCACAATCTTTTTTATGCATTTTAGCACTTGGGTACGTACGTAGTTGGTACTGCTAATTCATAATCTTTCTTATTTATGAGATTTTTGTTCAAGTACATGCAGGCAAGCTTGTTTCAAAATAAAGAATGATAGTACATGCAGGCAAACTCATCGTGCAATGAAAGCTCCCTTGTTACCTTTTGCCATTCTCCAATATCCTATGGTTTTAGTTCGATTTTTTAAAATTTAACAGTCGATCCGAACCGTTCATCTTGTTTTCCATATTAATGTGTTTGGAGACCAAATTTTACATTTTTTGAAATTTTTTTACTATTTTTTTAGATATTTACAAAATCACTTGATCTGAAAATTCTGGACCATCCAAAAACAGTGATTTTTAATAAATCTAAAAAAATAGTAAAAAAATTTCAAAAAATGTAAAATTTGGTCTCCAAACACATAATATATGGAAAACAAGATGAACGGTTCAGATCGACCGTTAGGATTTAAAAAATCGAATATAGAACCGTGGCACGGTAACAAATCGAAATATGCATAGTACCATAGACTCACTCATTTGTACTGGCACGAGCTGCAGGTGCGGCATTACTTGTAGAGGCTTGTGTTAATTAACGGATATAACTTACAAATTACTCCGTTAATCTTCGTGGGGAAGCAGATCTTACAAGCGTAGCAGTATCACTGGTTCTGCAACGAATCACAAGCCGAAGCCGGAAGCCCTGCGTTTTCCACGACCTAAGACCTTCAAGTATTAACAGAGTGCTCCTTGGTGCTCTCTATCTTTTCTCTCTATTTTGGCAGTCACTATTCATACGTTTTTTGTACTGATTAATTAAGAGAGAGATATATGGATGGTTTATATAAAACCAATTAATGCACCTATTCATAAAGGGTCTGCGCCTCTTCATAAAGGGTTGGCATCTATTTATAACGGGTCAGATATTGGATTTGGGTTTCCTATAACGGGCGCACTATTTAATAAATCCAACAGCTTGACAACTAGATGATTGGCTCGGAGGAAGGGGAGTTGTGTTCTACCAGTTAATGGGAGGAAGATCCGAGCTTAATTAACAAGCTATATATAATATTGCTATACAACCTTGTTAATGCATATAAATTAAAAAAGAGAAGTAATTTGAGCTAATTATTTGACCAACATAGAGTTTATAAACAGTTTCTTAATAAGAAACTTTCATGCATAGTTTCTAAATAAGAAACTCTTTTACATTTCTAAAATTAAATTAAAAACTGTCACGTCAAATTAGAAACTCTAATAGTTTCAAAGATGTAGATACTCTTGGAGAATATGAATTACGAATTCGGAGTGTCCATGGCCAGCCCGAAATCCCCTACAACTGCCTCGCATTGTGCATCGATCCAGGACTATATAGTATATATTAAGCGCGAGCGTTTACATTACATCCCGGTGAATTATCTTGGGATGGGATCACATTGCAATCAAGCGCTATCCTCTATTCCTCTTTCGTGCATTCCTATCAAGCGGCGGCTTAATTTAATTGCTGTTCAGATTGCAGTTTGATTTTAAATTAACACAATATCGTATCAAATGAACCTTTAAAAATTTTAAATTAATTTCATATGATTGAAGTTCAGATCAGAATATCAGATGGTTCATATTTTATACTCAAATTAATTTGATGTTATTATGGATAATATATATATATATATATAGATAGATAGATAGATAGATAGATAGATAGATAGAGAGAGAGAGAGAGATGGGCTATTGTGCATTGCAATGCATACAAGGGTTTGTGCATTGGACCAAATTTTTAAAATTCAAAATTCAAATGGTCGATCCAAACCGTTCATCTTGTTCTCCATATTAATATGTGCTTGGAGACCAAATTTTACATTTTTCTGAATTTTTTTACTATTTATTAAGTATTTTACAAAATTGTTGATCCAACGGTGGCTGCTGATTTTACTGTTTTGTTAAGCCACCGTTGGATCAACAATTTTGTAAAATACTTAATAAATAGTAAAAAAATTCAGAAAAATGTAAAATTTGGTCTCCAAGCACATATTAATATGGAGAACAAGATGAACGGTTTGGATCGACCATTTGGATTTTAAATTTTAAAAATTTGGTCCAATGCACAAACCCTTGTATGCATTGCAATGCATAATAGCCCATCTCTCTCTCTCTCTATATATATATATATGGATCAGTCAATATGACCATGTGAGCCTCATAATCAATTTATTTTTTTAATTGTTTAATCATTAAATAGGGATAAACAAATATAATATTTATAGTTGATAATCAAATAAATATTAGAACTAATATATTAAAACATTTATATTTAAAAATAATTCTAATATAAGTTAAAATAATTACTTCACAAACAGAACAGTGTGTTTTATTTTTGTTCCATAACTTATACTCCATTTAAATAAATAAAAAATTGCCCCTCTCAAGTATAGAAGGTAAAAAAATTTAATTTTTTGCATCAGTGTTTATATGTTATTCATAAACATTCGCTATGACATGAATTACGTCTTTACCGAAAATTATAATTTAATAAATAAATTAAAATTCGATTTCCTCCAAAATCTAAAATCCAAAATCCAAATGTTTGAATGTCATTTGTCTTGAAGCTAATTAACAAAAAATGTATTTCATAATTAGTCCGAGTAAGGTTTAAATTAACGAATTTCAATTAGTTTAATCAATTGGTCGAATTACCATAACTTACTTTAAATTAACGAATTTTACGTTTGTAAGTATTTGAATTTTTATTATTAGAAAATGAAAAAATATATATGAGACTTCACAAATTACAAATTACAAATTACAAAATACAAAATGAGAGTGAAGTCCAATCCTCAGTCCTCAGATAGCCGAAGGATACGGACTCGACGGTGCTTTGCTTTACATTCCGATCGCAAGCTGCTCGAATCTAACGGATCATATTAGTTGACACTTAATTTTCTTTTAGTTTAAATATCAACTGCTTCTTCTTTATAGACGGATGTGTAGCGAGTATTTGCTCAAAGAACATTGAATTCAAATCCAAAATGCTACTACGCTGTACGGAAGAAAACGAAAAAGAAAACCATTATTTCCTCGGGAATTAACACATGATGGGCCCCACCAGCAACCATGGTATTTGGAAGTCAACTTGGAAGACATGCTTTAATTTGACCTTAACATATAATTAATTTTTTTTGTTTTGTTTCAAATGACCCGTAGGTCCTTTCCATTCCAACAAACTTTCTCTTACATGTGATTGTGCCAAAAATAAATTGTAAAGAAATCACAAGTAAACACCCCCTCTAGATTCTTTCAGTCCTTCTTACCTATACAGATCTATCAAACATAGGTAACGTAAACCCCCTGTAGTCCCATCCCTGAGCACGCCCCACTTTTGCTAAATAGTCAGCCATTTCATTCTGGCTTCGTGGTATGTGGGAGTAGTGGTTTGCTAACGGGTAGGGTACGGGTATCTCGGGTATATCTGGGTCGGGTAGTCGGGTAGGACAGGTATGGGTAGGACGGGTAGTCGGGTAGACGGATATGGATAGGTCGGGTAGGTTTTTAAAAGAGTGTACCCTACCTGTTTCAAACCCGTGCTCGTCTCGGGTAACGGGTATGGGTACCTCGGGTACGGGTAGTCGGGTAGGGCGGGTAGGGTACGGGTATTTTATTTTTTTTTGGGTTTTTTTCGTTTTTTAATATTGTTTTTTCTGTTTTTTCATTTTTTTTTCTGTTTTTAATACTATTTTTTTTGGCGGCAAAATAATTTTGAATTTTGAATTAAAAAAAAACGGGTAAACGGGTAAAGGTACACGGGTAAACGGGTGCGGGTGCGGGTACGGGTAAAACGGGTGCGAGTAGGCGGGTTTCGGGTACGGGTAAGACGGGTACGGGTTGGGCGGGTTTTTTTTTCAAATCCTTGAGTCCGGTCTGTCTCAAACCCGTACCCGTGTACCCGTTTACCCGCCTATACCCGGGCACGGGTACGGGTACATCGGGTAACGGGTACAGGTCGGGTAAAACGGGTCATACCCATTTGGGTTTTAGCAATTGTCTATGTGGGAGCACACAAAGTTCTTGGACTCTTGAAATTGCTTCCAAACGGGTAGAATGTCCAGAAAGGCCCGCTAGTCTGCATTCATAGGGGGGGAGGCCTGACCAACATTCTTCACCAGTTCCATGCTGTCAGAGAGGAAAGAACGGTCCTGAATCTAAAATTCCTTTACCAACTCAAGAGCAGCCCTTAACGCCATTGCTTCTGCATGTATAGCACAGGTGGCTCTAACCCTCCTGGAGACATACGCCTTGAGCTCCTCCTTTTGAACTAGGTAGATCCCAATTTCCCCATCCCAGCCATTTGACCAAGAGCCATCCACAAAACACGTGAATTGATACCTTCCTGCTGGAGCCTCAGCCGGGTCAGGGGAGGAAATTGGAATCGACCTACCAGCTCCCAGCTGTGACTCCCAGGTGATTGCCTGAAGGTACTTCTGAAAGGAACCAAGGTCTACCCCTTTTCCGGCATACATAACCTCATTTCTGCATCTTCATATTGCCCATAGAGAGTTTGCATAAGAGGTCCACTGATCATCATCCAGAGCCGAGTTAAGAAACTGAAGTGCCTGTGGAAAAATCTGGGGGAGGGTACTCGACTTAAGAGCAAGAGGCCCCGTGTAGTGACACATTCTTGAGAATTGGCACAAGTGCACTAAGTGAGACACATCTTCTTCTCCTACACCACACACCTGGCACTGATCATTTACCGATGGAAATCTTCGTTTTAGGATAGAGCCCAATGGTATACCATTATGAACCAATTTCCAAATGAAAAATCTGACTCGGGGTTGGATTGAGCCTCTCTCCCACACAAGGTCCCACATTTTCCTTTCCTGGGGATCCCGTCGTACAGCAGCCCCTGTTAACAGCCCATACGCTTTCTTTACCGAGAAATCACCATTTGATGAATGCTTGAAGACCAGTACATCCCTTCCTGCACCCGTGACTGGTGGTTGGATGTTTTGCACTATCTCCAAAGACTTAACATACCCAAATAGGTCAGAAAGTCGATTTACATCCCATAAATTCCCTTCCTCAGTTAAGAGATCCCGTACCTTCAACTCACGATCAGAAGAGACTTGGGGGAGAAAATTTAGAGCTCCTTCAAACCAAGGTTGTGCGAAGGCACTACAGTTTCCCCCATCCCCCAATCTCCAGGTTAGCCATGGAGCCAGAGAATCTCGGAGTCTCATGGGAGCTCGCCAGAAATGAGAGCATTTATAATCACTTTTCGTCAGCCAGAGGTCAGATCTCGGCATGTATTTGGCTTGGACAATATGGGCCCATAAAGCTTGAGAGCCTGAAGCTAGACGAAACAGGAATTTCATCAAAAGGGTCTCATTTACCACATTAAGATCCCTAATGCCAAGTCCTCCCATGCCCTTTGGTTTGTGATTTTCGGCCATCCAATGTAAGCCATGTATTTGGTATTCTCTGGTTTGCCCCAAAAGAACCTCCTAATGAGAGCCGTGATCTCATTAATGACAGATTTAGGGATGCTGCAAGTGGCCATGTAGTAGATGGGAAAGGCTAGGAGGACAGATTTGATTAACACTATCCTTCTAGCTTGTGAGAGCATGTGACTCTTCCAGAGCTGTAGCTTTGAGTAAAATTTCGCTAGAAGAAAATCAAAGGCCTCTCTATCTGTAGAGACCGAGGCACCTAGGTAAGAGGTACTTTGGGAGTTCGCCGGGACTTGGAGAAGGGCAGAGATGTCCTCCTGCTCTTGGGCAGTAGTGGGTCGACTGAACCAAAGAGTGCTTTTTTGCGGCCCAACCTGTTGGCCTGATACTGAAGAGAAATCTTGGAGAGCTTTTACAATGGTCTGGGCTTCTACTGTTTCCGCTGCACCAAAAATCAACAGATCATCAGCGTATAAGCAGTTAGTTAAGGGGATAGCAGAGGGGGCAAGCTTAACTCCCTTAATAGCTCTAACTTGCACCAGGTAGTCCAGGTGTCGAGACAAGATGTCCATTCCAAGAATGAACATGTAAGGGGAGAGAGAACACCCTTGTCTCAAGCCACACTCCGGTTTAAAGAAACCGTCCCCTTTCCCGTTGATGATAATAGTGAACTCAGCTGACCTGATACACCTCATAATCCAGCCAGAAAAGCGCGGTGGAAAATTGTACAGGGGTAGAATTGATTCCAAATAGCCCCAATCCATACGGTCAAAGGCCTTTGAGAGGTCCGCTTTCAAACAAAACTCCTTGTTATGGTAATTTGAGAGAGCAAAGTAATGCAAAACTTCCCTAAAGAGAATTACATTTTCCGAAATCTCCCGACCTAGTAAGAAAGCACTTTGGGCTCAGGCTATACATCCACCTATGTATGGCTTAAGCCTGAGTGTTAGGAGCTTGGAGATTATCTTGTAGATGACATTGCAGACCGATATCGGTCTGAAGTCTCCAACTTTGGATGCCTGCTCAGCTTTTGGAATCAGTACCAAACTAGATCTCGCTATGGATGATGGCAAGTAGCCCCTCTGAAAGAAAACTGATACTTGGCCCAGGACCGCGGGTTTGAATACCTCCCACTGCTCTTGAATTAGGCCTGCTGTGATACCATCTGGGCCAACTGCTTTGTTCGGCCCAAGGGTTAAGAGGGCTTTATGGACCTCGTTCTCGGTGGGCTGTGCATCCAGATGAGTATGAGCATAGGAAGGAATTTCCTGCAGGCCCTGCAGCACCTGGGCTGGATATACTTGCGAGATAGGTTCAGTACGCACCTTTGAGTAGATACCCCTGTAGTGGTTGACAAAGAGACTGCGGATCCCTTTAAGCTCCGACACCCAAACTCCATTGTCATCTAGAATCGCACGAATAGTATTCCTCCGCTTTCTGGTAACGGCAGTAGCGTGGAAAAATCGTGTGTTGTTGTCACCGAACAGGGCCCAGTCAATGCGAGATCTTTGATGCCAATATCTTTCTCTCCACAACAGAATGCTTTGATGTTCCTTGTTCAGCTCCTTCTCAGCCAACAATGAGGTGGAATCAGTCGGCTCAGAGTTTAGCACTGTCATCTTTGCTCCCACTTGCTTTAACATTACATCCGGGGTCTGGTGATCACTCAACCAGCTTTTAACTTCACTTTTGAGGCAGGCTCGGGTTTGGTCCCAATCATTGTTGCCCAAGGTGACTGCTTTCTTACACACTTCATTAAAATCTGGTTTTAGGGACCACCAATTCTCCACACGAAAGCGGGATTTGCCCCTGACAAAAGGTGAATCCGTGCGCACAAGGATAGGAAGGTGATCACTTCTGAATCGGGGTAGGTGGAAAACTGCACAATTTGGGTACTGAAGCGCCCAGGAGATGGACCCAAGTCCTCTATCTAGCCTTTGGTTGATATTAATAGGTCCAGGTTGCATGTTGGACCAAGTATAGGCTGGCCCATGATGGCCCAAGTCAACCAGCCCATTACCCGAGATCCAATTCCTGAAAATCCCCTTAACATATAATTAATTACAACATAGGCCCTTGATGCATGCTCCGTTGCTCACTAGTTCTCATATAATATATATGCTCTCGACTCTCTCCCCCAAATACAATTCTTCAAATTGTATAAATATATAGCATACTTAAAAGTCACGAATAGCGTGGGTTAAAATAAGAAAAATATGCACAGAAGTAGTTCTTGTAATGCCTTTTCATCTAAAGTCACGAATACCGAGTACAGTTGTGAGTTGTGAATGTAACCTTTCGCCTTTCCAGCCAAACTCCAAAACTTGTCTTCACATATTAGCCATACTTCTTTAAACTTCCAGCCATACTTCTTTAAACTTCCAGCCAAACTTCTTTCGTCTTTCCTCCTCTCTTTTTGAAACCCTTGTGGCTGTCAAGTCTCTCTCTTTCTCTCATGGAGGGCATGACAAAGCTCGCACTTGGAGCAACAATCATATTGGTGTTGGATTTATTTCTATGCAGAACCGTATTGCGTATATAAACCCTAGATATGCCACGATCCTCTAGTGAACCATAATCTGAAATTTAAAGTTACCTTGATCGGTAGTCATGGTCTTCCAAGGATGCACAATCACCGTTGATCACCGGAAGCCTTTAGATTTCCTAGCAATCCCTCTCAAGTTCGATGGAGAGAGTGAGAGAGGCGGCAACAATAACACTCCGTTCTTCACAAGAAGAGATACCCGAATCACAAGTTCTTTACCGAAAATCCCCTTCTCAATCACAAGATATCAATCTCTAATTTTGTTTTCTGTAGAGAGAGAAACTAGAGAGAGAGACAGATCCATATGTATTATCAAAAAGATGCCGATTCAATTTGATTAGGAGCCATATATATCAGGATATAGGCCCATTTATGAATAGGCGCCTTTTGTTTTATTAACCAGATGAATAGATACCGAATTCCATCTGATCAATAAACTTTTTCATTTAATCAATTGAATAGGTCTCTTTAATTAATTAATTAATTAATTAATCTTATTTTCTTTATTGGATCCTTAGCGGGTTTGAATTCAGAACTTGCCTTATTGGGTTTTTCCTTATTTACGGAACATTGTCATATTTGATTGTGTTCCCCAGGGACCAATAGCATAGTTGTATTATTACCAAACTTTATATAATTTAGACCATCACTAAATCATAAAGTTATTAATACGCATTCTACACATTAAAGGCCTCACTTCTCATGACACATATTAAACCCGATAAATAATACTTAATTTGATCACTTCATAATGGGTCTAAATTTTGACAGTCTATTATTCAATATATATTTATATTACATATAAGCCCACATATGTTGTAATGAATTGAAATTAATTCCAACAATCTCCCACTTGGGCTATATGTATATCCGAATAATATATATTGATAAAACCGAATTGAGTACTCGAACTGTGCTGTCATAGCTTTTTGTGTCATCAACCAATTCCATCCATCAATCATATTCACAAGAACTTAAGTAGTATTCGTCTCATGAATCGAAACTAAACCAACATAAATCACAGTGTAAACATAATTGAATGACATGAATCATGAATGGGATGTGTAGTTTGAAAATTACATGCAATGTGATCCACATGCCTATCTCCAATTTGATCACTTTATCTTAATCTGATTTTGAGGTCAAATAAATATTCTTTGAAATTTTAAATTTATTTTTAGCTTTGTCAGATAATACTAATTGTCTTACTTTTAATGTTTCAAGCAAGACGAGAGGCATGTTTCGCTCTGGTGGGTCTAGCAGTGCTCGATCGCACTCGTCACAGTCATATTCTTCTATGCCGCCATCAACGCATCTCACAGAAGAAGATGTTGAGAGGATATCTTCCCGGTTACTTGATAAGATGGAGGCTCGCATTAAGGCTCAAGTGGAGATTCGGTTCAGAGCTCAGGTACAAAATTCAATATTTCAGTATGTTTTAATTGTGAAATGTAAACCCTAAATCATAATTATCTAAAATATCCTTTTACAACTTCACAGGGAGGTTCAGGCTTGCAGTCGGCCTTGATTCCCGCTCCTCAGGATGATGACGAGGATGACGGCGACGATGGTACTGTTTAGTTTAGTTATTTATATCTTATTCAGATGTTGTCTTGACATTTAGATTATCTGTTTATGGTACTTGATTAGATTATATGTTTATGGTACTTGATTAGATTATCTGTTTATGTTACGTGACATTTAGATCGATCTATTACTTGACATTTCGATGTTTATGTTTGATCGATATATTATCAGTTTTCCGATATTTATGTTTATATTTATTTTTTATGTATCGATGTTTTGTATTTATGTATTGTATATATCGATGTTTATGTTGTATGTTGGTACGTGTCGTACCAATTATTAAATGGTGCAAATTTAAATAATAACAAAATTTCTAAAAAACTGTCAGAAAACTTTCTGCGATCGGTTTATGATTTTCTGCGATCGTTAATTTGGTCGCTGAAACGACTTCCTGACGTCAGCAAAAACAAATAGCGACCAAAAATATTTGGTCGCAGAAAAAGTATCAGCGACCGGCATACCTCATTCAGCGACCGTTTACCTCAGCAGAAGAGCATCAGCGACAGTGCTTTCTGCGACCGGTCTATTAGCGACCGGAATCATCGATCAGCAACCGTTATTATTTTCTGCAACCGGCGAAAGGACTTTCTGCGACCGGAAATCCGGTCGCAGAAAGTAATTTCTGCTGTAGTGTCTTTCACTAGTGGAAAAACTGAAATCAGGATCGGCCTATTTGGATCGGCTGTATGAACCAACTGATACTAATACCTATTTGGATCGGTTTTATTGATAAAACCGATACTAAAAGCTAATGAAAGCACAACACATGAACTAATTGGATCGGTTCCTAGCTAAGAACCGATCCTAATACTTGATAATTAGGATTGGTTCTTAGCTTAGAACTGATCCAGATACTATCTGGATCGGTTCCTAGCTAACAACTGATCCTGATACTTTTTTATTCAAAGTTGGTTCTACAAAAAAAAAAAATAGTATCAGGATCGGTTGTTTATAAACAACCGATCTTGATATTATTATTTTTTTTTTTTGCAGAACCAACTTTGAAAAAAAAAATAGTATTAGAATCAATTGTTTCAAATAACCAATCCTAATATTTTTTTTTTTTTGCATAACCAACTTTGTGTGGTGCGCTGTAGTCTAAAATGCTCTGTTCGAATTAAAAGCAAATTGGCACAGTGACAGCTTCAAAATTGAGATAGCAAATTTTATTTTATAATTAAATTTAAGTTTAATTGATTTATGAATTGAAATTTCTACAAATTAGTTTTTTTTCAAAATTTTAAAATATTTATGTTTGTAATTTTAATATTGAGAAGTATATGTAATTAGGCATTTGTGTTATATGTAATTAGTGTGGTGATTAATAGAATATATATATATATATATGGCTGTTGTATATGGCATATGGTTCAATTATACATTTTTTTTGATGAAAATTAATGTAATTTATATTATTAAAATTTATGTGATAATATAATTAATTATTTGACATTGATATTTCATTTTGAAGTCATTTTGACTATTGAATTTTTTTATACAATCATGCATGAAGCATCAATGACTTGGGCCATATAATAATATACATAGGACTTGAATCCTTGTTGTGTGGGGTTGTGAAGGAATGAATACGAACATCAGCATTTGGTCGATTGGAACCGTTAAAATGAAAGAATGCCATATTAATTTCACCATTATAAAATTTGATACAATTCGTGATTCGTTTACTAGTTCATCAAAGCAAAACAATATAGCAACATCGCACGGCTGTAAATAGTTTACGTTGGATCAAAACTTACAGTTGTCGAGCCTTCGGCACTTTTATGTTATTAAAGTTCCATGTTATATCTTGATCATTTTAAAAAATATTACATGTCATTTAATTACAGACCCACCGTTGGATGATCATGCAGAAATGAACGGTATGCATTCCATTTAACAATTTGATGCCATTAATAATAATAAAATTGTACAAAATTGATCATAGTAGAGTTGATTTGGCCATACAAACACAAATAAATATTTTTTATATTTTTCACATTTTTCTTAATATTTATCCGTGTACATGCATTACCAAACAGAAAAAAAAATAAATGGTAACCGTTTGATGGTTGATAGACCATCAATATGAGTAGGGTTTACCTCAGTGATTCTTCTTATATATAGTATCAGGATCGGTTTTTTATAAAAAACCAATCCTGATACTAATTTTTTTTTGGTAAAATCAACTTTGAAAAAAAAATTAGTATCAGGATCGGTTTTTTATAAACAACCGATCCTGATACTATTTTTTTTTCAAAGTTGGTTCTGCAAAACAAAAACAAAAAAAACAAAATAGTATCAGGATCGGTTGTTTATAAACAACCGATCCTAATGATAACTCCCTATATAATCTGCTTAGGGTTCTTCTTATTTTCATTTCGCGCCTCTCATTTTCAACTTAGCGTCTCTCTGTCTATCTCCGTATCAGTACTCTTTGTTTCTCTCTCTCTCTCTCTGTGTCTCCGTCTCTCCCTCTCCTCCGTGTCTCTCTCTATCTTTCTCTCCGTCTCTTCCTCTCAAAGCCGAGCCTCTCGCACCTCCGATCAACTAATCATCCGGCCGATCAACTATCATGGTATTAGCTTTATCTAATTTTCTCATTATTATACTTTTAAAACACATTTTTTGTATATCTTTATTGGAAAATATTTTTCCATCTAATTGTTACCTTTGTTTTTGTTTTTAGGGTCTTTTTTAATCTCAAGTGATGTGATTGCAAAAGAGGTAATTATTGATTTTTTTATTGTTGTGCTTTACATTAATTGCATAAATGTGTGCTAATTGAAGAAATAGCCCAATTAGTCACTTGTATGTTTGTTAATTAGTTTTTTTTGGATTTAAATTTCTTGTTATAATATGTAATGCTTCACAAAATGTTGGTTCTTGGAAAAAAAAAAAGAATTATGATCGGTTGTTTGAAACAACCGATCCTAATATTATTTTTTTTAAAGATGGTTCTGCAAACAAAAAAAAATAGTATCAGGATCGGTTGTTGTGAAACAACCAATCCTGATAGCTTCTATTTGGATCGGTTATTTAACCGATCCAGATTATTGTAGTATCAATATCGCCTTCATCAGGATCGGTTGTATTCTGATACTAATATGCGTATATAACCGATCCTGATTCCATATTTTCCACTAGTGTTTACTGAAAATCCCCTTCTCAATCACAAGATATCAATCTCTAATTTTGTTTTCTGTAGAGAGAGAAACTAGAGAGAGAGACAGATCCGTCTGTATTATCAAAAAGATGCCGATTCAATTTGATTAGAAGCCATATATATCAGGATATAGGCCCTTTTATGAATAGGCGCCTTTTGTTTTATAAATCATGATGAATAGATACCGAATTCCATCTGATTAATAAACCTTTTCATTTAATCAATTGAATAGGTCTCTTTAATTAATTAATTAATTAATCTTATTTTCCTTATTGGATTCTTAGCGGGTTTGAATTCAGAACTTGCCTTATTGGATTTTTCCTTATTTACGGAACATTGTCATATTTGATTGTGTTCCTCAGGGACCAATAGCATAGTTATATTGGGTTTCCACTTTGAACCTTGTAATATAAATTAATTATTACACAACCCTTTGTCTGAAAGTTCAGGCGGCCAATACCCTTTCATTATTTACCAAAAATAAAAAATGCCCAGAATAGTCGGTGTATGGCATAGTCTGAGTGACTGAGTCTGTTGGCATAATTTTTTTCGGTGCATTTCATTTCCTTGAAAGTCACACAATTTGTTCAGTATCGCCAAATTTTAATTGATTTAAAATATGCTATATTGGGTCCCTTTTTTTGTGCAAAACTCTCACACACTTTGCTATTATTTTTTATGAAACTTAACGCTTTTAGTGAATTCGAACATATTTAATGCAGATACAATTAATATTTTCATTTAATAATTAAAAGTCCATTTAAATAAATTAATGCACCCAGTGATTGTTTAATTTAAAAGGATCTTCAGGTTGAGTCCTTTACAGGATCTTCAGATTGAAATATATTAATTGAACCTTTAATTTTTGCAATTAACTAAACCATCGTAATACCAAAGCACCGTAATTTAATTCTTTAGAAAACAAATTAAATCATTTAATCCTTACTGCACCAATCAAGCTCAACTATTCCAGACTTGATTTTGTCCAAACTAATTAAATATATATATATATATATATATATATATATATATATATATATATATATATATATATATATATATATATATATATATATATATATATATGTTAATGTTAGCTTGAAACAACTGATTTGAAAACAAAAGAAATTAGAAAAAATACAACTCATGAATTTGCATCATAGCAAATGCTAACAGTAACAGGTGCATCAAGACGTACTACATATTTAATTCATGTATAGAGCAGTACTACTTTATTTTGGTCAAATTGGTTGTATACTCATCATATTTAATTTAGCTTTTTAAATTTTTTTAATTTCTTTGAAAATTTTATATTTAATATTAACCATCGAATTTCAAATTGTTAGATATTTTCCACTGTACGTATACTTTGAACTCATTTTTTGAATAAAGATATATACTTAGAGAACTCATTAAATCGATAAAACCATTTCATGACAAAATATTTATAGCTCCCGGGATGGGAAAACATGCATGGCAGTCTTTTGAATCATTAATACATCAAGAGTTCATCCATAAAATAAAATGAACACAATAAAGTATACATTAATGTACAAGCAAGGCAGTTAGGCAGGCCTAATTTGTTATACTCTCTTTATATATATATTGTCGGCCATAATATATAGTTTTCAACTCTTGTTTTATTTAATTAATTAGATCATGTATATATTTATTTTCATTTTCTATATATTATGAACTCTTTTCATCTACTCCTCATCTAAATTAATTTGATCTTCCTAGCAAGGCACAAGAAATATTGCTAATAACTTTATCATAAATAAAATATTCTAATTCATTTTCCAAGTGAATGGTTTTCTATTGTTACCGTATCATTACTTGTGACTTGTGAGCAAACAAAAAAGTTATCCATAAACATCTTATCAAAAACAATATGAATAATCAGGCAATTGAATAAGCAAATTTCATTTTAAAAATGGTCTTTTCGGATGGGTTGTACAAATTAATTAATTTGTTGAAGCTGTTAATTAAATTCATAAAAAATCAACAGACAATTATTTATAATTAATTAATGTCCTACTGTCTATAGATACTTAATTTGGACTTTCATCTATCAAACAAATTAAAGAGTGGAGGGTTTAAATATGTTTAGTCTTCATATATACATCCATTATTAAACTTTTAATTCTTCGTAATAAAAAATTTAAAATCCAAAAAACAAAGTAGAGCCACTAGCTAGATTGTTAGATTTATAAAACTCCCTCTATATATATCTACGTAAAAACAAATATGGTGTTTATTTTGACATTATCTTAATAAGGATAAACACTTAAGAAAACAATATCTAAAAATTGCAACATCGAGATAAAATACAATATTTTAATGTCAATCTAAACAGATCGACATATCTTGTTCTTAAATGTTTTCATTAAAATACGATGTAGATTGCAACCAAAGGATTCGTTTATAAATTTTAAAATTTTAAATTATGAGTTATTCAAATTTTAAAAATATTTTAGGTACTAAAAATAAAAACAAATACATCCACCTTTATTTTAAACGTAATTAAATTGTTACAGTAACTGCAAAATACAATCCTTGTACAATTCCAACACAAACTAGACATTCAACCACTTCAAAAAATATCAAATACATTTAAACTCGTACTTTTAGTTTTTCACCATTCCACCTAAATGAATTTACTCTTACCTCCAGAATAAGTTATTTAGATTAGTTCCAAAATAAAATGTACGTGTTTGATTAAATGAATTGTTTAGCTTAACCTCCAACCTTTACTCAAAAAAACCTCTCAGCAACAAAAAATTATTGATACTCTTCCTTCCTATTTCAAAACTTTTAAATGAGGTAATTTTTTTTTTCTTTTCGCATCTTTATTATTTTTACTATATTTTTATTATTTAATAGTACTATTTTTTATTTCTTTCTTTTCTCATCTTTATTATTTTTACTATATTCTCACTACTGCTGCTGCTATTATTATTGTGATGATGGTGATGGTGGTAGTGGTGGTGGTTATGAATAGAGAGAGACTCAAAACTGTACACTTCTGGGTGGAACTATCAGGGTTTTGTGATGGAACGAGACAAAAAAAATGAATAACATCAACTGGATGGAAAATAGTGGTCTGTCAAGAGCAATTGTATTAGGGAAAGTGCGGTTCGATTTGATCAATATTGGCATTTTGGCTGCTGGAGATTATTACAATTGAAGTTCTAGAGTAGAATATGATCTTATCTGAAACGTCCAATTAATTCACAAATAACATTTTAGAGTCTATACGTAAGTTAAAAATATATATATATTTGTAATGTTCAATTAAAAAAATATACAATTTATTTTGTATTTTTTATAAAAATGTAACATTTTAAATATTTGTTTTTTTTTTTAACAAAGAGGATATAAAAAGAAAGGGTATTTTGGAATTGGCTCAAAAGGTTACTTGTATCAGAGTGGTTGCTCTTCTGCCTTGGTTGTTTCCGGCTTTCTTCTCAATTTTGACTTTAGACTGAATTGGCATTGTGCGTAACATAGAGTTAAGATTCTTCGCTCGATTTTGCACGATTCCTATAATAAAATATTTTTTTTATGAAATAAATAATTATTTTAATTTTTAGCCAGGATCTCATTTCTTGCGCAATATTATATGTATTTAGTAATTTTAATGAATTAAATGTTCCGAAATAGAAAACGAAACCATTGAGCACAAGAATGTGTTCGGAGTTTATTGTGAATTAATGCAGGTGTTCAACTCCTGAATCCATAGTTGTTCTTTATAAAAAAATAAATAAATAATAAGCCTTTTTCTAGTTCTTAAAGCATGAATAGCATAACTTGTAAACACATACGCTCAGAAAATAATCATGAAATTGTCGAACATTTTTTAATGGAGCACAACAGTTATGTTTTACGCCTTTTGCTTGTTAAACGAAATTTTTGCACTCATATTTGTATCAGAATCTGTGCTGTTAAATAGAGTAATTGAATTAACATAAAATCCAAAAGCCCTAATATATTGGAAAATTTCATGGGTTTGGCTATTGGGCCGAATACAAAGATATTTAAGCTATATATAATAGCAAAATTTGGAAATCAAGCGGCCCGGTACGAAATCATTGATAAATTCCTCATTTATAGCGGATCAATATCTAAGAGCTAAAAATAGTGCATGTAGTCCGGTTTAGTTCAGTAATTAATCCCACAAAGAATAGTTTACAATAATTCAGTGTTTTAAATAGTTTCTTCCCAATAGGTTAAATGTGGTCGTGTGCAACCATATCCTGGATTCGTCTGGGCTCCAGTTGAGTATGTGCGGCATGCACATATAGCTCGTATCTTAACTGAGGAATTTACCACTCATGTCGAGTCCTGAGGTAAGTAGCACGTGTCATGCGTGCTTAGCCACACCCCAACCTTTTTTTCATTTTTTATTTTTGATTTTTGATTTATTTTTCCGTTAATGTACAAGCTTATAATTCCTATTACAAAACTATGACATTTTGGATCACACAGTTTCATAGTTCTGTAAAGAACGTTGATACTTTTTTAGATTGGATGTGATTTGAACTACAACTTTTCCTGACTTTATATGGTCCTAGCTAGTTCAATACTTGAACCTATATATGTACTAGATATATAGCTCCTTCGATCTATGTAGGACTTGAATAGTTGCTCCAGCTTCTTCAAGCTTAATTTCTTACTATTTTGTTGAATTCGACCAATAATTTTTGTTTTCATTATTTCTTCCCACCGCCTGTCTTATTGTCATTTTTTATTTGAGAAGCACCCTCCTCAGTCCTCACTGTAGGCTGACCTTTTGCATCAAATTGCTTATATGTACTTTCTTTGCTGTTTTGCTTATGTCCGAATACCGATCTTCAATTTTTTATGTTAGTTTTTTCCCTCAAAATTTTTTTTATCTGTCATATTTTGCATCAAATTCGCTCATTTTTTTGGATGCCTGGGTAGCCTATTTTTTTAGCTGGCCGGAGATTGTAGTTATGCTATTGTCTAACTTACCGAATGACCAAATCCATGTCAAAATAATAGAAATTGAGAGAAAAGAAGAGTTTGCTATTTGCAACTTGCAAGATCCGTTTTAAAATAACAGAAATGATCTCTAAGTACCTGTTCGGCACATCTCCTTAAGCCTCCTTTACCTCTTAATCTTGATTAATCCCGCCGAACACACTCTCCTTAGACCGGATTTACATTCCTCCTTAGTTCCCAATTCTTAATCCACCCTCCCCCCTTCCTTAAGAAAAAAGGCTTCTTAGAGCTTCCTTGGAAGAATTTTTAAGCCTTTTCTGGACGATTTTACCCTTAATTCGGAGCACTCCTTAAGGAGCTGTCCTTTTCTTTAATTTTTCTATTCTCTCTCTCTGAGAAAGCAGCTCAGAGCCCGAGGCAAAGAAATGAAAACATTCTTCTATCTCCAACCAAAATCGCCGGTTCTACAACGAAAAAAATCGTGAATCTTGCGCTGTAGATAGCTTCGTTTCAAGATGCTCTTTCTATTGACATCCATCTTGATGGGTATTTTTCTTTGGTAAGAAACGAGTTAAGCTGACGACGGTACCGGTGAAAACGACTGAGATGGTGGCGGTTGAAATTGCTGAGATGGTTGATAAGAATGGTCTCTATTTCTCTGATGAGTTTTTATTCACCTCCACATGCATTATTGCAAGCTGCTCAGGTGGTTTGTTCTCTTGCCGATGCTTACCATGTCTGGCATGCTTTCTATTCTGAGACCGCATGAAGGTGAGCCTCTGCCTTCATTTTCAAGAAGTGCCCACTAATTGTTTTTAGGTGTAATATAGGCTTCCTGATTCGGTGGAGGTTTAGAAGAATGTTCTAATTTTTTTTATAGAAGGGTGTTTACAATAAATTGATTTTTTTTCTGTTGAATATAGGGCTTCTCTGTTCTAATTTCTGAATTTTTCCTAATTCAGTGAGCTTTGTTGAGTAGTACATTTCGTTTATGAATATGATAGAATTGATGCTTAATTTCTCAATCTGTCCAATTATTTGATGCCTTTACTGATGAGGTAGAGAGTAAGCGATTGATATCCACTTTGATGTTAAAGGGTTATTGGAGGAGACCGGTACATGGTACCGGGGGATGAGAGTCCCCTTTTTTCTTTCCTTTTTTTTTTCCTTTTTTTTTCTCTACGCCTAGTAGCTGCTGCTAATTTTGTTTTTGACATCTATTGTACCCGGTTTTTTATTCATAAAGTTAAATGCATTGGCTAAAAAAATCAAGCATGTACCACAGGTATGAACCAGTTCATAACTTCACCGTACCAGCAATAATGGTTATGGTTTTTTTTTTTTTTTTTTTTTGGAGATTTACTAACACAATTTTGATAGCAACAATTCAAAAAAAAAGAAAAGAAAAAAGAAAACAAATGATTAATTAAAGAAGATGCCTTCTGCAACAATGTGTTTTCGCTAATCAAGTATGGCTAGTTACTGATGAAGTATGAATTTGCTGAGTATTATTTGTAAGCTGTTGTAGGGGATAAAAATTATTTGTAACTTTAGATGACAAAAATATGTGAGAGGGTATTTAGGTCATTACATAGTACAACATATATTTTACTCTTGCTAAATCTTCATTCTTAATCTTACCAATTTACCGAACAAGAGCTCCTTAGCAAGGATTAAACTTTTAATCCTCACCCCCTTAAAGGAGGGTTGCCGAACACCCACTAAGAGTTATGCCCTACTTAGCATATAAATTAGATGACTCAATAAACCTCGTCTCGGAGAATTTGACCCGGATATCATCACAACTGCTAGATAATTTTATGCATAGGTGGTGCCGGTATAGTGTAGCTATTGGTGCTCTTTCATTACTCGCTTCTTAAAAAACAATGTGTTGAAAGAGGAAAAAATGAATTTTCTTTTTTCATGTTCACCCTTACAACGTGGTTGTAATTCGGATTTGAATCCAACATGTTTTGAGGAAATTTTCGCTACACATTTTATTATTCTATTCAATTGAGGACTAAACGAAAAATAAAAAATTTAGCTTATTTCAGTGATCAAATACAAAATTTTATGATGGCTCTCATGTTTGTTTCTAATGTATATAATGGTTGTGGCATGTGGGAGAACTTGAATTCAAATTTATATACTACATTATACATATTCATGTGATTTAAATTATTCTGCGTAGAATATGTTATCAGTAAAATAAATAGAATCTTCTTAACTTTAAACTTTCGTTAAATACGAATAATTTAGACTTGTTTTAGACATCCGAAAAACATCACATAGAGTAGGACTACCAAAAAAACTCGTAGTTTGTAATTCAATTGACTTTGATTCGAAAAAAAAATGCAATTAACTTGTTCCAATTGAAGTTCGTTATGAAATTAAACTAGTTCGGTTCGAATCTTATTCAAACTCAAACTCAAACTGGGTATAGTTCATTCTAAATTGATTCGCCAACTATTAACATGTACCGTTCAAATTAGAGCAACACTAGTGGCTCAGTGCAAAATCAAGGTTTCATTTCAAATAGGTACAAATAGGTACCTGGTATGATCAGATAAGATCCAATAAAATACTTAGTTTAAGCTATCCAATTTTCAGAAAATAACTAAGAGTGGTAGGGCTGCCAAAAAAAGCTTATAGGTGATTTGATTGACTTCGATTCGAAAAAAATTCGCTATTAACTCATTCGGTTGAAGTTCTTTCTGAAATAAATAAAACTAGTTTGATTCGAATCTTATTCAAACTCAAACACAAACTATAATAAGTTTGATTGGTTTAATTCGTTTGCAGCTGCAGAGAGTGTGATAGAATATAAGCAGTTGATTACTTTGATCAAAAGTGTAACTCAAACCTTGGCCTCGAAGCTTAATTACCGACCCTTTTGTATAGTGTATTGTATTCAAAAGTGTAAGACTTGTATAACTTGTAGGAAAACATATTTTTCAATGCAAAACATGGTCTGAGGATCTGGGCCGGACATGAATCTCGGGGCTGGAATAGGAATATATTGTGACAAGAAGGGCCCAGCTGTGGCCTAGTTTCAATGTTTTTTCAACAGACTAACACACACTTCCGATGCCAATTTCTAAGTCCATCTATAATTGTGCGATGAAATCAAAACCCCAAATAAAAATAAATCATAGATTTGGCATGTCAGTAATTTATCAAATGGAATTAATCTCCATTCTTCTTTTTAATTCAAAATCAATGAATTAGGTGCCTTCAAGATTCGTGTTAGATTGAGATAAGACGGTTTAAACAATTTCAGTAGTTCTAAATTGGTTCATAATCCGTTACGGTTATAAATTTTACTGTTTTGAAATTTCAGTAGTTCTAAATTGGTTCATAATCCGTTACGGATCGACCGTTAGGATTTTAAAAAGTCAAATATTGAGCCGTAGCACGGGAGGCCTCTTAGCTACCCATAACACCGTAGCCAAGTCCTATATATATATATATATATATATATCAATTCAACGAGACTTACCCTTCAAATTACGAATTTTCCCCGAATAATCAGAGTTAATTTACAAGTTCTAAAATTTCGTTTTACTCTTAAATTAGTATATTACTTATATAAATCGATTATTTCCCGAAATTTAGTTTCGTTTTAATATACTCAGATATTAATTAAACAATCGTTTAATTAAATAAAAAATTAATTTGAGCGTGATTATTAATTAGCTAATTAATTCTTGATTAAGATTTCGGAATATAACAGTAATAATTTACTATTTAACAAAGCAGCCATATATGATCAGTCCATATAAACTTATAGTTAAGAGTTGTAAACTTGGGACGCTCATTTAGTTGTAACACGACTTAAGTCGAAATAATTGCACTTTTAATGTACTTATGTACTTTACTTAAGTTCACTAAAAATAAATAGAAAAAAATGGAAGGGAGGCGACTCGCCTACAAAGATCCATTTACACGTCACAGAAGTGAAATTAAGTAAAAATTCTGCCCAAACCAGTTACTGCATTTCCTTATGGTCACTCCCCCAGCAAATTGGGGAAGCCAATCTGCTCCGATTTTTTTATTTATATCCAAAATAAAATATAAATTTAAAAAACTAACCAACTAGCCAATGAAATTGCATAACTACCCAAACCGGTTAACCATTAACCGGACTCAAATCAAATTTCCGGTTAATGGTTAACTGGACTATTTCAATGGGTCCGGTTAACCATTAACCGGAAATTTGATTTGAGTCCGGTAAATGGTTAACCGGATTTGTGCTTTTTCCTTTTTTTTTTTTTTTTTTTTTTGGAAACAGAAATTCTTTATTTTTTTATTTTTGTATTAAAATATTAGAAATATTGAATATATTTCTTTGAAAATAGATGGAATACAATATAATTTGTTTTATTAGAAAGACTGCAACAAATAATCCGGATCAATATTTTTCAGATCGAATTTTTCGCGCCTGTAAGAAAAATTAATATATTTTTTTATGTGTTATTGGAAAAAAATAAAAATGCGTAGATTCCGAGTTATTGATCCCGGTTCAAAAGTCACTTCTAGGTAATCTAGAAAATATTATGATCTTTCTAGTACATTTAATTTATTAAAAGTTGTATCTATTTTGAGAATTATTTTTGAATAAAAATCATTAAATAAATTAAAGTTTTTATTTTTTTTTCAAAATAGATACAACTTTTAATAAATTAAATCTATTAGAAACATCATAATATTTTCTAGATTACTTAGAAGTAACTTTTCAACCGGGATCAATAACTCGGAATCTAAGCATTTTTATTTTTTTCCAATATTACATAAAGAAATATATTAATTTTTCTTACAGCCGCGAAAAATCCGATCTGAAAAATATTGATCCGGGTTATTTGTTGCATTCTTTCTAATAAATCAAATTATATTGTATTCCGTCTATTTTCAAAGAAATATATTCAACATTTCTAATATTTTAATACAAAAAATAAAAAATATAATTCTGTTTTTAAAAAAAAAAAACAAAACCGGTTCACTATTAACCGGACATATACATATAATATATATATATATATTTTGAAATCAGAAATTCTTTATTTTTTTTATTTTTTGTATTAAAATATTAGAAATGTTGAATATATTTCTTTGAAAATAGACGGAATACAATATAATTTGATTTATTAGAAAGACTGCAACAAATAACCCGGATCAATATTTTTCAGATCGGATTTTTCGCGGCTGTAAGAAAAATTAATATATTTCTTTATGTAATATTGGAAAAAAATAAAAATGCTTAGATTCCGAGTTATTGATCCCGGTTGAAAAGTCACTTCTAAGTAATCTAGAAAATATTATGATCTTTCTAATAGATTTAATTTATTAAAAGTTGTATCTATTTTGAAAAAAAATAAAAACTTTAATTTATTTAATGATTTTTATTCAAAAATAATTCTCAAAATAGATACAACTTTTAATAAATTAAATGTACTAGAAAGATCATAATATTTTCTATATTACCTAGAAGTGACTTTTCAACCGGGATCAATAACTCGGAATCTACGCTTTTTTATTTTTTTCCAATAACACATAAAAAAATATATTAATTTTTCTTACAGCCTGCGAAAAATCCGATCTGAAAAATATTGATCCGGGTTATTTGTTGCAGTCTTTCTAATAAAAGAAATTATATTGTATTCCATCTATTTTCAAAAAAATATATTCAATATTTCTAATATTTTAATAAAAAAAATAAAGAATTTCTGTTTTCAAAAAAAAAAAAAAAAAAAAGGAAAAAGCACAAATCCGGTTAACCATTAACCGGACTCAAATCAAATTTCCGGTTAATGGTTAACCGGTTTGGATAGTTTTGCAATTTCATTGGCTAGTTGGTTAGTTTTTTAAATTTATATTTTATTTTGGATATAAATAAAAAAATCGGCAATCTGCTCCTTTTCTTGAGAAAAGGAGAGTCCTTCTATTCTTCAATCCGAACCGTTCAACATCGATCAAACAGCTTCAATTTATTTTTAACATGGCACGAACCTCAAAGTACAAATAAATCATATGTAATTGAAACCGTTTGATCGATTTTAAACGGTTCGGATTGGAGAATAGGAGAACTCTCCTTTTCTCAGGAAAAGGAGCAGATTTCGTTCCAGCAAATTGGCTCTCCAATCTCCATCAGTAAAGAACTCCATAGCAAGAACCCTCTCTGTTTTTCCAAGAATCACAGAAAGTCGATGGCTCCTTCAATATTGCTTCTCCTCCGTGCTATACTTTTCTCTCTTGTACTCCTTATGGCCACCTCTCACTGCATAGTGGACTCCACCTCTAACAACCTAGCAATCAGCCAGGCGACCGGCACTGTCTGTGGCATCATTGCTGGTTCACAACAGCATAGCATTGAATGCCCAGAATTTCAAGAATCAGCTGAATTGAACGGTTCCTTTCAGATAGATACTACACTGTCGATCAATTCCATTCTGAGTGGCCACAACTTCATTTGTAGTCTTAGGTCGGGAGACACCTCCTTTTGCCAACTAATCAAGTGGGTCTTCTTTTGGTTGAAACTTCAGTCGGATGTCAACACCTGGAGTCGATCCATAGAGATTGGTTGAAGATCCTCTGTTGGAGATCATATGGCTGCAATTGTCATGCCCGACCCCCGTGCAACTTCCCTACATTGGTTTATGGTGAGTCCCATTCCCTACAATTGTCAGGAGATGTTTTCACATGTGGGATTTATGGGGCCTACATTGTTCCCGGCTGGGGATCCGATGCAAAATTGATTCAGAGGAATTTAGCTGGTGTACAAATGAGACGTTTGATTGCAGGTGGGGACCCCATGTGTGGTCTGAACATGACTGGCGATCTTATATGTACTGGAAAAAAATTGAATGTGTAGTCTGGTGAGGCTTTTGAGTTCACAAGCTTTTCCATACGGGGGAGCCACACCTGTGCAATTAGGAGAAAAAATTGGATGGCTGTTTGTTGGGGCCGGTTCGGTTCATACTTTCTGATGGGCAGTAGTACAGGATTTGAGTTCTTAGCTGCAGGTGGCAATCTTACAAGCGGCTTGACAACAGGTCATTTTTTCAGTGGAGCATGTTGGGGCTTGAATGGAACAAACCAGTTGGTATCTATAAAAATCCTACCTGGTGGTTTTTTGCCAGACGAGACCTTTCGTTCTTGCGGGTTTTTTCACGACTCAGGGAATCTGTGCGGTGGATCAGGTTTTATTTGTACGAGGTCTGCCACTGGTACAAAGGACTCTTGCCCAATTTCGGCAATAATTGAAATGCCGCACGCTCCTTCACAGGGAAAATGGTGGTTTGTTTATGTCATTTTTGGTATAGTATTTTCCATAGTCGGTATTGGTATGAATGTCTGTTATAAATGGTTGTAGTTAAGGCAAAAAAAAAATAAGTGCATTCCAACTGAGCTCACTTTTCCAGCCTTGAATAATGTGAAGGTATTCAGCTTCAATGAGCTCAAGAATGCAACTAATAATTTCTCCAAGGATTCTCTGCTAGGTTGTGGGGGCTTTGGTATAGTGTACCGTGGCCAGCTTTCTGATGGCCGCCTGGTGGCAGTGAAGCTCTGTTACACCAGAAATTCAGGTTGGGAGTCTTGTTTCAAAGCAGAGCTGGAAACGCTTGCCACAACCTGCCATGTGAATGTTGTCAGTCTCATCGGTTACTGCACAGAAAGCAATGAGCCTCTTTGTGTCTTTGAAGTTATGCCAAACAAAGATCTTCACAGGCACATTCACCCAAGAAACTGGTGAATGAAGTCGACGACCGTGCTTTTCTATTCCTGGAAACTGAGATTGAAGGTCTTGCTTGATGCAGCAAAGGAATTGAATACCTGCACCAGTATGCCAAACCATGAATCATCCACCGTGATATCAAGTCATCAAACATACTGATAGATGAAAAATGGAACGCCAAAATCTCAGATTTTGGGCTTGCTGTGTTTGGGCCCGAAGCAGGGCGTGACCATGTTGATGTTGCAGCAGTGATTGGGACAGCTGGATACCTGGACCCGGATTGCGATCCTTATTTCCCATGTGTAACTCAACAAAATGATGTGTATAGCTTCGGGGTGGTAATGTTAGAGATGATTACTGGCCGAATGGCTTATAATACAAGTGATGAAACACAGTTGGTCCCTTCTGCAGCTCCAAAAATTGCCAGTGGAAAGTTGATGGAAGTGCTGGATAAAAGACTGGCTGTACCAGTGGGATGCAAGATGGAGGCCGTACAGATAGTGGCACAGCTTGCACTACAATGTAAGCAACCTGGTTTAAAAAGACCAAATATGAGCGAAGTCGTAAAAATCTTGGAAAGTGCAGAAAACGTAAGAGAAAGAAAGAAAAAGACGGGGCTTTCAGATTGGTACTAGCATACCAGTTGACTGTTGATTTTGAATCTGTTCGTGTGGATACTGATAGAGGCGTGACTGCTAGGCTGTTGCGTGGATCTGACACGAAAGAAAGGAAACACGAAGGAAAGGAGACACGAAAGAAAGGAAAAGAAGGCTACTGCTAGACTTGAAGTTTCCGCTGCGCGTCTAGTGGTAAAATCTGTTTTAATCCTAGGATTAATTTTATACATGGATTCTGGTTTTCGGGTAGTGAACATCTTGAACTGATTCGAATTGTTGCATTATAACCTACCCGGAATCCCAACAATCACCCCAAGCAGATCTCCCATGCCATTAATCAAGAAATTAAAATTAACCTCTTCACCTGGATGCGGTATCTCTATACTTGTCTTAGTTCCAGTTGAAGCGTCATAAACGCAAGTGACTCTTGGTATTGCCAAAGACCAAAATAATCTTCCTTTGTAGTACGCAAAAGCAGCAGGTTCCGGAAGTATAATTGAGATGTGTTTGATAGTTTCAGGTGGTTCAAACCTGACAAATTGATATTTCATTGTTTCGGTAGGCAAAACTAGATTCTGTACAGGTATTAAATAGATCTCGGAACCCACAAATTTTGAATTATGTTCAGTGGCATGGCCAAGGCAAGCTATATGATAAGACAATGAAGGATTCAAAAAGGGAAGGGTGACTTTGGTGCCAGTAAGCGGATTGAGGAAATAAAAAGAGCAAAGATACTCAAAAACAAGCAAGAAACCAGCAGATGTACCTACAAGTACATTATTCACCGGAAGGGGTATTCGTTGGGTTGTGTTAGATGAGAGAGAGTATACAAAGTATTCATTATCCCGTACTTGTTGGCTTTGGTCGATCGGCATTGTGGTTGTAGCTGTTGGCCAGATAAGCAAAGGTAGCTGTACAGGAGCATCAGTTCGGTCCGTGGCCAAACGCCAATTCTTACATACAGCACGAAAAATGATGAAGTTCGAAAGGCTTTCCATTTTCTTCGATATCAGATGAAGCAGCTCTATATTAAGCTCTGCCCAATCCCTTTTATTCTCTTCTTTATGAGACGTTGTTAGTTCTTTCTTTGCTTTGTGAAGGCTCTGATTACATTTGAGCAAACAAGTGAAAGTTAAGTACTTTTACATATATAGTGTGTTCATACTGTTCTAATTAAACCATGCACGAAAAATTGCAATTCCATAGTGTTTTTAAGCCCAAACGAAACACTAGACCAAATATTGGAGAAGTACAGCTATAACGACCATAGTGTTATACATAGTGGGCTGCTATATATCACGGATCACATTTCATGATTTTCACAAACCGATAATCGACATGGAAACAAATATACTAGCTTTTATTTCTTAGGAATTAATAACAGGAGCACGTTATTCTGATCACAACAGTTCAAACTTTCTCATGTGAGAATCTCAACAAAGTAAGTTTTTCATGTGTTAATCTCAACGCAAATCAATATTTGGGATTGGAATAACAGGTTCCTGTTATTCTTATTTCCGAATCAACATAGTATACTATGTCGATATATTAGCTGTTTGTGGAAACATGAAATTAAATGTGACCCAAATAACTGCAATTATTTTAAAATCATTATGAAATTGTTTTCTTTTTGTTGCAATTTGTATAATTCATGTAATAATTACATTAAAATTTTAATTAAAAATCATAACGTAGCTTGGCTTTTATTTTGTAATATCTTTGATACTCGTCAAATTTATTTAACCCTCTCTGCAACATCATGCGAATTGTGATTTAAAACCTTAGATGCTATGTATATATATACAATTTTGATCTTTAGGTTCTTGTACATGCATGGCGGACTTGAATTTTTGGAACGGTGAAAGGAACAAAAATCAATTAGAAATTCAGACTTAGTTTTAATTTCAATTATTAAAGTTTACACGAGGCTTTCAAGCAATCTAAAAATCAGAACCTATGAATAATAAAATATAAAATATTGATTTGTACCTTGTGAAAAGCTAGAAGCACTGGTCGAAACTTAGCCCACATCATATAATACTTTCTTTCTTCTTTCTCCTCAGTTTCCAAACAAACATATAATTTTGCTAGTGATAAACCCATGAAAGTTTTTCTCCAAGTGCTCTTACAAACTTATGAGAAATAGATAACAAAAACAGATATCAAAGACAGAAAACCAAAATATATTTTTTTTTGGAATTATTTATAGTACCCTCGTAACATATATATAGTCTCATCCTGTCTTCCATTATTTTTGGAAGAACGTGTAAATTGAGAAATCAGAAATTAGAAAGATTGTAATTGGGAGGCTCGAACAGGCACACTATTTCTGAAATAATTTGTATATATATTCCTGATAGTCTGCAAATATTATGTCTGAAATAATTTATGTAGCTCATGCAGCTTTAGCGGGTTCGGATGACGCGAGCTTTCTGACAACATCACAGAGATACCTCACTTAGTTGAATTATATTTTCTTTTGGGTAGTGCTATTTTGAGATGAGGAGGGTTCATATGTCTTCATTTTTTGTGCCTTCATCATGCCTCTATTTTTAAAAACTTAAAACGTCCAAATAAAACTGTTAGATGTGATCTATGTTATTTTCTCTCTGTGTCCATAAAAAATTATCACATTTTAATTTTTCTTTTATAGAAATCAATAAGTTGAAAAATCAATGTCTATAAATTATTTACATCAGTATACATTTTTACCAAGCTCGAGATGACAACTAAAACAAAGTTGAAATGCCATAATTTTTTACATGTGCATATATAAAATGATATAGTTCATATCCAACGGTTTTATTTTGAATTTTAAAATTTAAATTTTGAGTTATTAAAGTTTTTAAAAATGGAGGTACAAAAAATGGAGGCATTTCAACAATTATATTATTGAGTGCAGATTGCAGAGAGAGTTTTTCCTATTTTTGTACCCAATTTACCCTTCTATATAGATTTTTCTAATTATGGTTGAAACTTAATAAATGTTTGTCTCAAATATGTAAAATGAAACTATTAAATGCTATTGAAATGAAAAAGTTTCTTTACTTATTGGCTTTTTTATTTTATTTTATGGTGGACACTGCTATTTTGAGAGCTAAATGTTCAATCCAAAAAAACTTCTATATTTTAACTCAATTTTAGTAGTCACTACCAGTGCATTCTTAAGGTTATTTTTCATATTAAATTAGAAAAAAAAATTGAAAATTGAAATATATTAATGTTAAAAGAAGAAATACTTTATTTCATACATAATATTTTACCATCTTTTTTAACAATTAATGCATTGAGGATATCGATAAAAGTATTTATGATAAAAGATAAGAAGAATAACATTCATTAATTGTCGATGCTAGACTTTAACATCTATTCATAGATAAATTTACATTTTTCACATAGACAATTTTTTTTTCTATTTGCAACAAAATTTATTCAATTTACTCTTTCTTTAAATGTACTTGTTAATTTTTGTTCAATCCATTCAATTGATGCAAGAATGACTTAGCTTATTCAGTTTAACTCTCAAAATAGCAATGCTGTTATATATAATCCATAAAGAACGGCAATAAGCTAAGAAATTAATTATTCATTCTCTTTCAATAGTATTTAATAGTTTCTTTTTACATATATTATACAAGCTTTTATTAAGTTTCTACTATGAATAGAGAAAATTTTCTGTATGTTGCTCTCAAAATAGCATTGTTCTTTTTTTCTTTCTTTTTTTTTTTATCTTTGACATCTATAATTTGTTGTTGTTGTGAATCATGTGATATTTATGTATTGTCAATTTGGAGATTATTTGTTCGGATTGACCACACATTTTGCTATTGGTAGAAAATAATCAGAAATAAACCATCTCCAGATTTAGGAACTCTCTTGGCAGTTTGCCTCGAGTGCATATTCTCTACATTAACTGAAAATGAAATCTTTTGAGTTAATAAATCTCAACCGTCTAATTGTAAACAAAGTCAATCTAGTTCTTGCCTATAACATAAGAGTCTTTTAATCTTAGTGCAGTTTTCATTTACATAAATTTTATAATCGAGATGCATTAACTCAAAAGATTATCTTTTGAGTTAATGCAAATTTGTTGGCCTCTCTCCTCGACATTTGATGTTCTGTTACGTCGCTTCTCGTGAAATTAATTTTCCCTGTCATCTATTAAAATTCTATTAATTTTACTTGTATATTCAGGCTCAATCGGTCGAGTAGCCATCCCTCTTTTGTCTTTAGAAAATATTGTAGTTATATAGGCTTTAGAAAATAGTGTTGATTATATTTTCTTCAAAAGCATTCTTAATTTGATGTGTTACAAGATCTGTCACAATTAATAGGAAAAAAATAATCATATTTATCGAATTATTTTTAAACGATGAAATTATACTATTGAAACCGATTTACTTCACAAGTATTGTGTTTACATATTAGATTAATAATTTTTAAATTAATTTATATAAAGTCAAGCGGTAAAAAAATATGGAAAAATAAACACGTTAAAATCAAATTATAAACTTCTTTTTACTGCTTGACTTTATACTAAACTAAATCAAAAACTTTAAAATTTAATATGCAAATACATTACTCATGAAACAGATCAGTTTCAACGGTTTAAATTTAATATTTAAAGTAACTTCAATAGGTTGTATATAATAGCACTTGGTGAGATTAATAGCACCCTAGTTCTATTCAATATTTTGTTATCCAAAAGCGAATGAAGGAATTGATCGGCAGAGACTTCTTTTGTGTTTATCTGTGAATTTTCGAGCGCATGGACCGTCGACAATCAACAATTAAACAATTCTATACGGTGCAAATGGGAGATAATCAGATAATAGATAATGGTGGTAACTCCTAATTCCTAAACCTAATACGGTCATCAGCATGATAACAGAGTTTGGCAACAATATTCATATTAATTATGCCCGCATTATTCTATTAATTACAGTACCTCTCCGAACAAATCAACAAATTAAATAGGTATTTGTACATTTATGTGAATAATTTCTAAATTATGCTCGAATTGTTCATTATTTGATTTACTACTGGTAGCTTCTACTAGTCTTTTAAAAATATATATATATATATATATATTACTTGATTTATACCTAAATTATTCACAAAAATTGTGATTTTTTTTTCTAAACATGATAACAATTTGGTATATTCTTTACAGTAAGGAAATTATTTCTGAACTAAATTTGTATGGTACGTATCTGAATGTCGATTTTTTTTTTTTATCACATTGAAAGAAATTTTTGCACTCATATTTGTATCTGAATATATGTGCTGTTAAACGGAGTAATTGAATTAGCATAAAATCCAAAAGCCTAATATGTTGGGAAATACCATGGGCTTGGTTATTGGGCCGAATACAAAGATATTTAAGCCCTGATAGCAAAATTTGAAAATCAAGCGGCCCGGTATGAAATCATTGAAAAAGTGTCATTTATAGCGGATCAATATCTAAGAGCTAAAAATAGTCCATACAGTCCGGTTTAGTTTTAGTAATTAATCCCACAAAGAATAGTTTGCAGTAATTCAGTGTTTTAAATAGTTTCTTTCCAATAGGTTAAATGTGGTCGTATGCAACCACATCCTGGATTCCTCTGGGCTCCAGTTGAGTATGCGCAGCATGCACATATAGCTCGTATCTTAACTGAGGAATTTACCACTCACACTCATGCTGAGTCCTGAGGTAAGTAGCACGTGTCATGCGTGCTTAGTCACACCCCAACCTTTTTTTATTTTTCCGTTAGTGCACGTTTATAATTCCTATTACAAAACTATGATATTTTGGATCCACACAGTTCTTTTTTCGAAAAAAAAAAAATCATATTTTCGATTAGATTTTTCTTTTCTTTTTTCTCGTTAGAGCACGTTAATAGTTCTGTAAAGAACGTCGATATTTTTTTGAATTGAATGTGATTTGAACTACAACTTCTCCTAACCTTATATGGTCCTAGTTCAATACTTCAACCTATGTACTAGATAGCTCCTTCGATCTATGTAGGACTTGAATGGTTGCTTCAGCTTCTTCAAGCTCAATTTCTTACTATCCTGTTGAATTCGACCAATAATTTTTGTTTCCAATATTTCTTCCCACCACCTGTCTTATTGCTATTTTTTATTTGAGAAGCACCCTCCTCACTGTAGGCTGACCTTTTGCATCAAATTGCTTATATGTACTTTCTTTGCTGTTTTGCTTATGTCCGAATACCGATCATCAATTTTTTATGCTAGTTTTTTCCCTCAAATTTTTTTTATCTGTCATATTTGGCATCAAATTCGCTCATTTTTTTTTGGATGCCTGGGTAGCCTATTTTCTTAGCTGGTCGGAGATTGTAGTTATGCTATTGTCTAACTTACCAAATCCATGTCAAAATAACATAAATTGAGAGAAAAGAAGAGTTTGCTATTTGCAATCACTTGCAAGATCCATTTCAATAAATTATCTATGAGAGTTATGCCCCAATTAATTAACATAAAGAATAAAAGTGGAGTACTCCACCGATTTCATAAAACGAAATCATACATTGTTAGACAAGTACCGGTACCAGTCCTGACTTATAACAACCAACTACACAAGTACGTATGTAAACTAACTTGACACCATAACAAAGCATAAATCCAAAAAACAAATCAATAGTCAAAAATAACATCCAACCAATATCAAGCACCAATACAAGACACTACCTCTAAACCAAAATAAAATGGTTGCACCCCTGTATCAAAAATCACCGTCCTCCCTTATGTCGGATCCATCTGTAAGCAGAGAGGGACCCTTTGCTCCTGCACTATCCCATCCATAGCCTCCTCCTGTGCAAGTAAATCATCACAAAAAATACGAATATGCAACACATCAGTAGGAAGTACTAATGACAATTTAAGAACAGACCCATTATCTTTGGAATTCATCCAAAATTTCGCAAGAGAAATAATTTGAGCTCCTACTGCCCAAGGTTTAGCTCTAACCCGCTGAAAACATAACTTATTTCTTGCCAACCATAAAATCCACAAAACGGCTCCTCGTACTAATTCTATTAATAACTTATCTTTTAATGGTCACTTAATTAACATATAAATTAGATGACTCAATAAATCTCTTCTAAGGGAATTTGACCCGGATATCATCACAACTGCTAGATAATTTTATGCATAGGTGGTGCCGGGACAGTGGAGCTATTGGTGCTCTTTCATTATTCGCTCCTTAAAAAACAATGTGTTTAAAGAGGAAAAAATGAGCTTTATTTTTCATTTTCATCCGTACAGCGTGGTTGTAATTCGGATTTGAATCCAATATGTTTTGCGGAAATTTTTGCTACACCTTCTTTTCTTTATTTTATTCAATTGAGGAAAAAAACGAAAGATAAAAAATTTAGCTCATTTTAGTGACCAAATACAAAATTTTATGATGACTCTCATGTTTGCTTCTAAATTATATAATGGTTGTGGCATGTGGGAGAACTTGAATTTAAATTCCATCTCCTACATTATACATATTCATGTGATTTAAATTATTATGTGTAGAATCTATTATCATAAAATAAATATGATCTTCTTAACTTTAAACTCTTGTTAAATACGAATAATTTAGACTGGTCTTAGATATCCAAAAAACATTCCATAGAGTAGGACTGTCCAAAAAGCTGGTAGTTCGTAATTCAATTGACTTTGATTCAAAAAAAATGTTGCAATTAACTTGTTTGATTGAAGTTTGTTCTAAAACAAATCAAACTAGTTTGGTTCGAATCTTATTCAAACTCAAACTCAAACTGGGTATAGTTCGTTCTAAATTGATTCACCAACTATTTAGGTTCAAATCTCAAATTAACATATGTACCGTTCAAATTAGAGCAACGCCAGTGGCTCAGTGCAAAATCAAGATTTCATTTCAAATAGATACAAATAGATATTTGATATGATCAGATAAGATCCAATGCAATACTTAGTTTAAGCTATCCAATTTTTTTAAAAAAAAAACTAAGAGCGATAGGGCTGCCAAAAAAAGCTCGTAGGTGATTCGATTGACTTTGATTCGAAAAAAAAATGTTATTGAAGTTCTTTCTAAAACAAATAAAACCAGTTCGATTCAAATCTTATTCAAACTCAAACTCAAACTAGGGTAAGTTTGATTTTTTTGCAACCCTGTTGAAGAATAGAATAAACTATTGTAAAATAAAGAGATGGATAAAATTGTAATTTATAATAGTTAGAAATGAACTGTTGGAATGTCAACGGTAAAATAAAAAGGAGGTATATATACCCCAGTATATGCTTTAGAGAAATATAAGAAAAATAAAAAAAAACTCAAGTTCTCTCATCTCTCTGTTTCTTATGAAATTAACATGGTATCAGAGCTCTAAGCTCCTGAGATCAGAAAAAATACACGCAAAAACTCGTAATAGCAAAGAAAAATAGAAGAGAGAAAAATGGCTCACGAGGGACAAAACAAGGGTTCCAATAATGCTTCCAAGCTCACCAATGCTTTGCTCAACGGGAGAAACTATCTCACATGGGCAAAGGCTACAGCAAGAGTGCTTAGCGGTCGAGAAATACGAGAATACATCACGGGAGACAATAAAGTGCCCGAGGTCGCAAATTCGCTGTCGCTGACCGAAGCAGAAAAAAAAAGCGATGAGAAAATGGAGAACCCAAAATGATAAAATCATAACATGGCTCACAAATTCAATAAAGCCATCCATTGCAGAGCTATTCCTCCTTCCTGACATGGTTTTTGAACTATGGAAAACCATCAAAGCCATGTATGGTCAAGAAAATAATTACTCTCACATTTACCAACTCAAACAAGAAATTCAGCAAGAAAAACAAGGTGAGAGAAAGTTTGTAGAGTACCTTAGTGCTCTTCAAAAGAAAAAAGATGAGCTTCGCTTATACAATGGGAGTAGTAAGTCAATTCATGCATAATTCAAGTGAAGATCACATGGGAGCTGTCACACGTATCTTACAATATCTAAATGGGACACCCATCAAAGGAATCAAATTTGAGAAGAATGGACATACAAAGATTGAAGGATATACAGATGCAGATTGGGCAGGAAATATCACGGATAGGAAATCAACATCAGGTTACTTTACTTTCGTTGGGACAAACTTGGTAACATGGAGAAGTAAGAAACAAAATGTGGTCACCTTATCTAGTGCTGAAGTTGAATTTAGAGACATGATAAAAGAGATTTGCGAACTATTATGGCTATGAAAAATGATAAATGAATTAGAAATGGGAACATAAAATGAGATGAAGTTGTATTGTGACAATAAGACTGCAATTGATATTTCACATAATCCAGTTTAACATGATAGGACAAAACATATAGAGGTAGACAGACATTTTATTAAATAAAAACTTGATTCTCACATTATTTATCTTCCCTTTGTTAAATCAACATAATAGGTGGCCGATATTTTAACCAATGCGGTAGCAACTAAACCATTTGAAGAAATGCTGGAGAAGATCGGAATGATAGACATTTACGTACCCTCGTGAGGGGGAGTGTTAAGATTACACTCAGTTCCAACATAACTTGCTGAATCCTCTAGAAGATCTATATCTACTCAAAAGAAGGAAATAATAAATTCCGGGATATCAATCATAGAGTGTGAAATATGCAATAGATAGTATTTGATTATTTATCATTAATTCTAAGGATTGGTTTCCATGTTTAGCATGATATACAAAATATTTATAAATTGATAAATAGGCATGTAAGAGCCGTGTAATTCATATAAGAAAAAAAAAATCTGGGAGGGAAGGGAGATTCATATGAGTCTTGTGTTCTTGAGTTATTGAGTTGTTCTATTAATTTTGACAGAGGGGTTATATTTAACATTATAATTTATCTAAAATATTATGAAATCATCAATTAATTATCACTGATCGAGTTCCTTCATAGACATCTTTATTTTTTTATTATTGAGCTTTATATAGCTATTTTTCTTTTTATCTAGTGAGCTGTATTTTATTTTGGCCAAATTGGTTGTATACCTATCAAATTTTAGCTTTTTAAATTTCTTTCAAAAATTTATATTTAATATGACCCATCGAATTTTAAATTGTTAGATATTTTCCACTATATACTCTACTCATTAAACCGATAAAAACATTTCATGACAAAATATTTGTAGCTCTCGAGAAAAGATGGCAGTAAAAACTTTTGAACCATTAATACATCAAGATTTCATCCATAAAATAAATGAACATAAGTATAGATTAATGTACAAGCAACACAGAACTAATTTGTTTTTCTCTCTTAATATATTTTCGGTTATAGTAGTTTTTTGAACTCTTGTTTTATTTAATTAGGCCATGGATTTATTTTCATTTTCTAAATACTATGGCCTCTCTTTATGTACGTCTCATGTAAATTAATTTGGTCTTCCTAGCAATACACTAGAAATATTGCTAATAACTATATAATAAATAAAATATTATTTTATAAATATCACATAGTTCTAATTCATACTCTCAGTTAGATTTTGTCGTTGTTATTGTTATTCGTATCATTACTTGTATGCGAACAAAAAAGTTATCTATAAACATTTTATAAAAAAAAAAATATGAATAATTAGTTCAGTTTACGAATTAATTTGATGAAACTGCCTTAATTTGACCTTTCATCAATCAAACAATTTAAATAGTGGAGGATTTAAATATGTTTATTCTCTATAATCTATATATAGAAACTTGAAAACTTAATTTAGCAAACTTTATTCAATGTCCACAAGATAACAAGACCTTAGCCCTTAGGCCTACACGGCTACAATTGTCCGTGCCTCACATTCTAATTAATCGTTGCTCGTGTGATTAGTTAAGGTTTTATGCATGTTTCATGTGTTTATGGCGAATGTATTATACACATAAATTGATATTGATATCCAGACTTTTATAACTTTCTAATAACCTCTCAGGTGATTAAGATTCTATAATTAAATTATATGTTTTCGATATCTATATCTGTAGAAGCTGAGATGTTCAGACGTTTAACACTTGCACTTATAAACGTTTAAATTAAATATTTATTGAAATTTTTTTGCTTGTAAGCTGGTACCAAAGACGTGGTACCGAATCTGATACAATGTTATAATGGTTTCTATTTTAATGAAAAATCGTGGAATGCCCACTATTTTCAAAAAGAAAAAGAAAAATTCTTCAACATTAGTTACGGAAACACAAAAAAATAAATTATCCAAAAGAAAATTTTAAGAAAATATCTCCTTAATTTTTCATTTTTCTCTTGCTCTACGAAGATTGGTAGATGTGACTTGTCGACTGTTGTTGAACAGACTTTTCTTTGCACCTTATTTGACTGATCGGGCCTCTTGCTAGCCCCTTCAATGAAAATTTGAACCTGGTTTGATTTGGTTTGATTTTCTGACGTGTTGGCGTGTAGAAAGACCTCCTGTAGTCCTGTCTCTGTCTCTGTCTCCTCGATCAGAACAGAATTTATTGCTCTGTTGTCTTTCCTTTGCACGCCTTTCTCGAGCACCGCTTTCAGAAAACATTCCATCTGTTGTCTGAGTTAACTTGATAGCTTTGTACCGAAGGGAATGGTTGATATTAAGGAATCTCAGCCTCCTTGGAATTCGAGCTAGCATAGGGAGCACAATTATGGGGCTTTGAGATTCGTGCCAAGTTAAAAAGAACGGTACAGATCTACTCATTGTAAAAGATTCCCTGATATATCAGGTAATGGAGAGGATGTGAATTCGTAATATGTCTCATTGGGTGGCATTCGTTTTGTCACACCTAATCCCGCAATTTTGTGTTGCTATCTTTCGAAATTTTGTTGTTACTTCTTCTCCTGTTTTTTGTGTGTGTCTGATTTTGCTTTGGCTGAGAGCCTGAGACCGCCATTTTTGGTACTTAAACATTCTTTACCTTCGTCACCTTTTTCTTCACCCGCATTGTCTTTGTTTTCCCCTTAGGTCTCCCTTGCATGATTGCATCATATCATATCTGGCTCTTAAACATTTTCCAAGAATTGAATTTTGATTACTGTTCTAGTGTTGATTGTTGAGTGGTTACGAACTCACGCTTGCACACCAAAATTACAAGTACAACCATTGGTCTTTTCCGGACCAATTATTTTATTATAGAGCTCCTCTCACATGTAAGAATTTATTTTATAAATCATAATTAGAAATATTTTTTAATAAAACTAATCTGATTATTTTATTTTTTTTTTACAAAAATTATGAGGATCGAAATGACATTTCGGTCCCGAAATTTTTTGTTTTTTTTTTTTGGAGGGGGGAAGCAATGTCAATGGCACCCTTTTACCCGTTCATCCGATCCTTATCGTGTTCGAAAACACGAATAAGAGTAAGATTTTTTTTCCATTAGTTAATCGGGTACGGGTAAGGGTAATGATTTTTCTTCCATTATCTCACTCGTTTTCGTATAAAATTATATATATAGATAATACATGATACAATAAAATTTTATATTTTATTAAATTTTCATAATACAAATTAGTTGTATTCATTATTTTTTTCTTATTTAAAAAAAATATTTTACCAAAAATACAAATCAAAATGTTAATAGCATTTTTTTATCCGTTTACCTGATCCGTACCGTATTCGAAAATACAAGTAAGGATAAATATTTTTTTTCGTTATCATAATGGATACGGGTATGCAAATATCTCCACCCGACCTGTATCGTACTGACACCCCTATTAATAACCATATTACTGGCACATATATATTGTTGTTAGCACTATGCATCTTTGTTATTTTAGAACATATTGGACTGTAATAAAATATTTTAGCATTGGGCTTTACATACCGAGATTTTTATTTTTACTCAAAAAATAAATAATTTTATTATAAATAACCACATTTTTCGAAGATTTTTATTTCTACCCAAACGGCATATATTCTGTGCAGCATGCATTAAAAATTCGGACCGTATAAAATATATGCGGCTCGATTTTTTTTTTTTAGATTTAAAATTTGGACGGCATAGAATATTTGCAGTCCAATTTTTTTTTTTTTTCAAATGGCCTAGGCAATTTTTGAGTGATAATATCTCACGATCTGTTTAGAGATTTTGAATGAAACTTTACAGTCTTGTTCTACAATGTCAAGACTGCACTCAAAAATATTTTAGCATTGGACTTTACATAACTTCATTGCAGGTAACATATGTCCGAATTTACTCCAAATAACATATAGGACAATGTATTCGTAGATTATTCTCTTGGTATATGTATCTATTTAAAATGAATTTTTTATTTTGAATTTCGACATTCATTTATTATCTATATTTGTATTTATATCTGATCTATTTGTATTTATATCTAATCATTAAAAAGGGAATGCGAATTTGATATTACAATTATCCACTCCGAATTTGATTACAATACGACATAAATAAGTTGTAATATTATGTGTACAACCATTACATATCAGAAAATTCAGAACTCATTCTTGTTTAATTTACATTTCCTTGTTCTTAATGGGACTACAATGATTTGCTGATATGCGTTTTTTCATATAATAAAAAATTGATTTTCCATTTTTATCTTGAATTGGCCGTAAACGATATATTAACAACACCACATTATGATTTTTTTTTTAATTAAAGGCTGAACGTTAAGCCACCAAACTATTTAATATTCACAAAGTATTGTTTATTTCAGATTTCGAACTTACAACTTGCAATCTTCCACACGAAGAGTATTGTAAAGACTAGTTCTCACGATTCAAATTATTTAAAATGGTAATATTTGCATCTCATTGAAACAGCTAGTTTGGTGGAACATAAATACATAATTTATACCACAATTCTCATTAACAATTGATAATTATATATTTTTTTTCTTAATTAGGATGCTCACGTTTTGATACCAAGACTGTTTTGTTAAAATCTTTATCCGAAACTAACAGTGGGCAGTGTCAGTAATTGAGGAATTGATTAAACTCTAGTCTCTAGTATGGTAGTTGTCAGTTGATGAATTAATTGAGAATTTGAGAGCTAGCGTCGTCGGCTGCTAGTTTCAAAAACCAGAAGCTAACAATATTGATCAGTTGAAAACTTTTTGAAATCCTTGCAAAGTTAATTGAAGCATCTAGTTGTAATTAATTTTGAAAGCTCCAAAAATTGGTAAATTCTTCCAATGAAAATCCAAAGACCTTATAATCCGGCTTTATTGAAATCTATGGTAATATTTATCTAGTTTCAGTTCCTTTTTTTTTTTTTTTTATGTTTCTATTCCACAAAATAAGTGTCGAAGGAAGGATATTTTGAAAATTCTTGATAGCTTTTAGTAATAATGATTCTTTCTTACCCAAAGGATATTCATATTAGTATTACCCGAGTAGAAAGAAGTATTTTACAGGGTTTAAGTGCAAAAAAGTAATCATAAGCTAGTATTTATTTCTTTATTAAAAAATTGAAGGTAAGTTGTCGTAAACTTCTAATAGGGTACTGTCGTCTTGTCGTTTCCCCTTCCTTTCCGATTGCTCAAAAGTCGAAACACTTCTCAAGCAGGAGTACAAAAGATTTGTACTTTCGCCTCTTTCTCTCGCAAGTGTAAGTGTTTAGGTAAATTTGTTTTTCGTCTCCCCTTCTTATTGGATTTTATTGTCGTTTCAAATAAATTTTCCGAGCCTTCTTTCTTGAAAAAGCTTTTTACATGGAACTTTTTTTGCCTGAATTTCCCCAAAATGAAAAGGCATTTTTAGGAGTCTTTCTTGGCGCCAAATGAAAAATATTTGTAATTAAATTGAAAATTCGCACTAATGTTCCCTCCTCTTATCGTTTGGAAAGGAAATTTGTTATTGTTAGAAATTCCTTCTTTAGGTTTATTTTAAATTATTATAACAGAGTTTTCCTAATCCGACCCTGTTTTTTATCTTTAGGTTCAGGGCTTAAGCATTTCTTTTCTTAAATGTGGAGGAACTTTTTACCCCCGTCTTTTATGTACCAAATTAGGTTTTATGTAATCATTTTTTGTTTGAGTTTCAAATGACAATATTAATGTATTATAATGAAGTGCAAATAGGGTTTAGGGGAAAAGGGTGTATGGGTATTTTTGAAAAATATCCAATGGGATACTTCTCCCTAGTTTTTTAATTGTAATAGCCCGTTTAACATTTCATTCTTTCTTAGCATACTAAAATAGTTATTGATTGCATTTCGTGATTTGGGTTTTGCTGACAGAGGCATTAACTGGAGAGAAACCCATGGCTGGCAGGTATGTTGTTTCTGCTAGAGATAACATATTTATTTGTTTCTAATTTGATTCTATTCTTTTTAAGTTAGCATCTGTGATGATCTTTCTGGGGTATGATAGGGTGGGCTCATAAAATATTGAACTAAAACACAATCAAATGCATCTTTTCCGGTGTGGTTTTTTTGGCCATTGCCATACCTGCCATATAATTGAGCACCTTAAATACTAATGCACTAGACAAATTATGAGATAATGACTATGTAACTATACGCTTAAATTACTAAACTCAACCTTATTCCTAGAATACTATTTCTTTGATCATTGCCAAAATCAATATACAGATGTAGAGGTGGGCGTAGTGCATTTAGATCAAGGGACGGAATATTTTCAATCGAGAACAAACAGAAAAGAACTGGGCAGGACAACAGCTGCGAGCACAAATGGATAAAAACTGGACATCATCCGGACGGGTCAAGACGCAATGTTTCCCCGGAGAATAAACCAAGAACAAGTGGATTGGATTTGGGTAGGTCCAGAGGGGGAGGTAGTACTGATCCGAGTTGTCTTAGCAGGTACATGATATTATGCAATAGTAACCTGAAAACTTATAAATTATCACTGCAGTAGAACATAAGAATTTGAGTCGTGTCACAATTTTATAGAAATATTTCAGTTATTTTTGCTGGTTAGGAGTTGATAATTGTGAATACTTATTTTGCTTCAAATATTTTTGCTATTTACTCAAATATAAGAGTCCTTTGATTTCAACAACTTTTATCTCTGGTCTAACACCCATTTCTCTCTTGGGTTCTGTAAAACGTTCAACAGGAGTCAAGGAATGAGTCCTACTGATGCCAACAAAACAAAAGACGAAAGGGAGAAACAGTTAGGCTTTTTATCTCCCCTGAGAAAATGCTCTGATCTAAATGAAAAGACTGGATCTGACAGGTGGGGTCCAGAATCAACGAAGAATGCTAACCAAAAGGAATCTTATTGGTGGTGTCAAGACTCTTCATCGATCAAAAAATCAATTAGTGCATACTAATTTTAAGCCATTTATAACAATTAATTTGCAGAAGGGGAGGGCAGAAACCAAGCAACCAAAGCCGTTCACCAGCACCCAAATGGAGAAGAACTGGATGGGACGTGGAGAGACCAAGAGGTAGAGACACCAGTTACTCACCTGCCAATAAACAAAGAGCTGGCTGGAGCCAAGGTGGGTCCGGTTACCGAGGAAGAGGTCGTACCAATTCACCATACAGATGCCAAAAGAGGTATGAACCTTTTCTATTCATTTACATAATCAGAGGTTCTCTCTCTACTTTAATGGGTGATCCTCACTTAGTTTCAAACTTGATCTAAGAGACTCTTTCTACAGCCCGATTAGAAGGTCTAGAAGATCACCTAGTTTACAAAGGAGCCCCAGTCGTGTGCCCAGAATGGATCAAGATAGAGAGAAAAAGGATGGCTTGGAGGGTAGGTATGACAAGAAAACGAATTATGGAGATAATACTGTAATGGAAGAAAACAACATTTCACAGGAGCTGCAGATTTCATCTCAATATCATGAGGATGTGAAAGAAAAAGCAGTAAAGAACTCACCAAGAATAGAACATTCAATGAACCCAATGGCATCTCAATGGGATAATGATGTATGTATTGCAAGTTCACATGCTACCAGTACCTTTTCAGTGAATCCAACTGCCTCTCAATCTCTCTCAAATCAACAGAATCCAATCATGGCTTCCAAGGTGGGGATGTCACAAACAAATCAAAATAGTGTTGCTGAGAAGCCAAATACTGATGCAGTTATGCAACCTATATCATGCACATACACAAATGTGGGGACCTCTCAGGCTAGAGGATCAGATACTGGGTCTGAGTTGTCTGCTGTCAATCCAGTGGACCCAACTCCTGAGGTTCCTAAGCTGGGACAGTCACAACTGAACCAAAATCACTTTGTGGCAAATGGAACAGCAGCAGGAGAGAAACCCAATGAGGTTGATAACCACAGCTTTGAATGGGCACTGATAGGTTTTGCAAAGCCAAAGCTGAAGCCGTTTTGGTTAAATCGGCACTTGAAAGAAGCCGATTACCGGCAGATACTTAGTAAGTTTGTGAATAATGTCACTCGATCCCTTGGAACTTATGTCCCTCAGACCCATGAGAACATATGCAAGTTTGTAAAAGAACAAAATGACTGTCTGAGCAAATTTCTACAGGTGTGTATGTAGTTTTCTCTCTTTTGATTAAGTAAATTATGTTCCTTTTACTTCGGGTTCTTTTTTTTTTTTTTAATGAACTTGATAAGTTTCCAGCTAGTTTATCATAAAATATATATCATACTTTCCTTCTACAGATGTACCTGGGAAGGTTTGTGAGTGAGGACGTCATAATAAATATGAGGTACATTGTCAGTTCTTATGTATTGTTGAGTGGTACAAACATTGTAGTTACATAATATTTATTTAAATTGAGATAAATAAGTCTTTCTATCTTTTTGCATACATAAATTCAATGGTTTTCCTATGACAGTAGTATATAATAGGATTTGTATTTTGCAGATAGCATAGTACTGTCACATGCGTTGTTATATTGGTGAACAATCAGTTTACACTTGTTTCATATGGATTATGTTGATATTATTTAAAGAAGGATATTGTTAAGAGACTTTTCAATGGAGTTTAAAGTAGATTCGTTAGGTACACAAAAAACAAAAAGGATATATTTAAGGCTTAATGGGTCATCTGTTTGTTTATATAGGTGATTTATGTGAGAAAGGACTAGCGAAGAGTTGAAATTTATGGGCTGTTCTGTTCAATTTATGTCAGGCTTCACCATGGCTTATTCTATGTTTTCCAGATTAACTAGTTTAGCAGAGAACTTCATTCCTGCTCGCTGTGTGATACCAATACTATTCTTATTATATCTGAGCCTGTTTTTTGTTGGACAATTTAGTGCATGCATCTCTGATCTGATAAATTTTAATGTATTAAATATATCATGTATGTGTAGTACAACCGCCAAAGTGATTAAAAAGGAGGAAGCGGCTGTGTTGGCTGCACCGGCGGATGAAGTGCTAGCAGAGCAACCTCTTAATGATCACCAGGCTGAACCTGAAGGCCTCAACCCACAGGTGCTGGTCAACCAGACTGCGGCCTCTGACAACCCCGCTGCTGAAGAGGAAAAACTGGATGGCAACACTGAGCACAACCACCAGTATGAACTGCACGACACTGAAGGTGACGAATCAGTTCTGGATGCCTTCAACTTTGACTCTGAAGATGATCTCCTGCAAGATGAAGATGGAGGCAATGCCTCTGTTTAGGCAATGACTAGGCTAAGTTTTTATGTTATATTTATTTTCTATTTCTGCATCGTTTTTGTGGTTCTGAATTAGTGTGGAGCACTACATCTTTTGTGTAATCAGCAATGTCAATGGAACCTAAGAATTTATATTTCTTTTTAAAATTTTCTCAATTGGAATGTGCGAGACCTTAGTGATTTAAACAAGTGCATGATTATAAAAAATACGGTTTTTAGATGCTAATTGCGACCCTGCTCCAGAAGACGGTAAATCCTTGTAATTCATGCTGACAACTAAAGAAGGTTTAGTTTTTCTTTATTAATATTTCTTCAAGAGTTAAAATTAAATTTGGTCCAAATTCGAGTCAACTAATTCGATTGTAAACAAATTCAAAATTTAATTTACTGCAGAAGATGGGTATTCAGTCAAGTTGAACCTTACGGGCCTTATAATTGTTGCCTAGTAACAAAAAGAGAAATTATCTCTATCCACCCAAGTCCAAGTAATAAAAGAAGGTCAAAACGTTCAACTTAAAAAGTACTATTTCAGAAAAATCCCAGACGAGACGACCATATTTTATTAAATTTACTTTAAATCTTTGACTTTGAAGAAGCTAATAGCTTTGGAACAACTCTTGCAAGACCGCAATAACAATTTACCATGCATTACCAATTCAACAGCGTTATTTTATTTTATTTTATTTTATTTTGATTTTGATTTGAACCCGTAGGCACTTTCACCTGCTTTGCCAGGGTTACAAGCAATTGGCTTAGAGCACCTTATTACATATATATTCAAAAGCTATTCTAATTGAGGTTCCTTCTTGCTGTCACTGATTCGAGAAGAGGGGGTATGTGAAGCCAACATACCAAATTCTTCCATTGCGTCAACACTCAACTGCGTTATCAGCCTGTATCTGTATGTAATAAAAACTTAAAAAAAAAAAAAAGTAAAAAATTGAACAACATGATTATTGAAGGATATCACGCTGGAGCAAAAAATATTCATTGAAATGTTACTTTAGAATCCTATCTATATTTAATTCGTACTACTGTTTTGAATAGTATTTTTTGAATTATTTTTTAGGAGCTGTACAAACAATGCGTTCTTTATTTAATAATCCATCATTAGCTTCACAGACCTCTGCTAACTCACATAATTTCCTTATTCACATGGGAAAATTAATTAAAATCAGTAGTAGAAAATAAAATTACAAACTAATATACCACTATTCATGAAATTGCAAACTTTTAGTTTGTTTGATAATAATATTATTATTTTAACGCACTATCCTATTATACCGATTGTTTTATTAATACCCTAAAAAAAAAAAATACTGGATCTACTCTTAGATTCAAAAAATTTCTAAATCTGCCTTGATCGTCCCATAATTTATAAATAGTATTTTTTCTCTAATGCCTACTCATAATTCATTTCATAAATGACCTATAAATAGTGTTTTTTTCTCTAATGCCCACTCATAATTTATTTATAGCAGTTGAGGAGAAAAAGGCGATTTTTAGACGATTTTTTAAGCAATTTTAGGTATTTTTTTAATTAGTAGAACACTGATAAAGGTTTATTGGGAAATGTAGTTTATTAAAGGAAAAATATAGATATTTTTTTTTAATTAGTAGATTTCTCTTTCACTTTCTTGTCTATTATTGAAAATGAATTGTAAGTGGACAAGAGAGAAAAAAACCACTATTTATAGAGCATTTATAGCTAACCGCTCCACTGTGGAGCGGTCCACTTCTAAAACTAGTGTATTGAAATAACCCGCCTGGGTCGGATCCGGACCGGACCGCCTGTGGTCCGTACCCGACCAGGCCGTACTTGTGGCCAGGTTTAGAACAGGTGCACGGGTAACCCCGAGTAAGTGTTAAAACGGGCTGGGACTGGTTTTTTGGAAAAAGATCTGTGATAACCCGGACCGTGCCAAATCCGAACCTGCCCAGACTATCCCGTGAACCCACCTACCTGCCCGTTCAAACCCGTCCAAACCCGCTCAAATCCGCGATAGCCCGCTCGGATCCACCCATACCCACCCAAAAAAATTCAAATTTTATTAAAAAAAAGTTTTATTGTAGGAACAACACGTGCCAATGCAAGGATCAGTCACATAAAATCAAACATCTTTTCTTATGATGTGAACAGTTTATACTGGTTGCCTGCGAACTAAAAATTCTTTACAACGGAAATTTAATTAGATTAAAAAAAAAATTCTTGTCATGCTTGTATTAAAAAAAATTAAAAAATTGTAGCATTGTGCCATGTATTATTAGGCTTCTGGTAATTGATCTACTATTAAAATTTTCACAATTGTTTTTGCAATTGTTTTACCTTAATCTACGGACACCCTTACATCTTTCTTTTTTTCTTAATTAGCAACACCAACATCTCAACAACTTAATTATTATAGGAAAATTTATCCTAATGAAGGCTATGCACCTGGCAAAATATATTTGCTGAACTAACATGCAAGACAAATATACATCCGATTTGTATATTTCTTTAGATATACCAACTACTAGTACATTACTGGGTACTTGACAACAAAAAACAGCTTAAAAAAAAGAAGGTAAAAAGGAAAAATAACAGAAAAAAAAAATGGTACTCTGGACCAGACCGGACCCGTGCTACTCGGAGGGGTTGAGCCGGGCCGGGTAAGGCTTTTTGAAAATAAACCCATGGTACCCTACCCGAGCTAACCGCAGACCCAAGCAATCCGTACCCGTGTCAACCCCCCGCCCGTGCCGGTTTGACCCATACCCGTCCGGTCCGGCCCATTTTCAATACACTATCCATAGCTGATCGTCCCACTATGGGGTGGCTGGGTCTTGAAGTGGACTTTGGAGCGATCATGACAAATTTCGAAATTTTTGAAATCTGAGGATTGATCTAATAACATTTTTTTAGGGTATTATATAAAAAATGGGCATATTATGTAACCAACAATTTATTTCTGAATTACATTATTATTATATCTAAATGACATGTTGTGATGATAAAAAAATATTTTTATATGCGAAGTACATGTGTGCGGATGCCTTTTTGGTAGGCTACAATCACAAATAATCTATTACAAGACGGAGAAAAGAGAAAAAAAAAGTGTTTATATCATTGATTGATGTGATGTGATGTGGATTTCCGAGAACAAAATTTACATAAATTCATTGATTGATGTTGACTTTACAATAAAAGAAATAATTATATGCCTCTGTTCTGAATCAAATTTTTTTTCTCCTTTATTTAACTGTACAACAAGTAGCAATATTATTTGATAAACTTACAACAAATAATGTGGCTAAGGTATATGATACGGGCTATCTCAGAACAACAGGCTGTATGCTGAAGATGGGATAAAGTTGGGCTCGCCCTGCATGAAGTTGCAAGCCGAAAAGAGGTGGTAACGAGGTCAGGAGGTTAACCTCGAGCCTCTGAAGTCAGAAGATGACTTAAGAGACTTGGAATGATCTCGGGAATATTAAACTCTAACCTATATTATTTCCGAGATGTGTGCGTCAGTGAGTGTGTACTTCTTGTGGTTCGCCATTTTCCTGTCAAAAGAAGGGCTTTATATATGGTGACCTACATACCGCCTTACCCCTGCCAAGGGTAAGCCAGTTCGTGGATCAGTTATGAGATCGTGTGATCGTGGTCATGATATAACTAACGGTTATGCGACGTCGTGAATGGTTAGGTCATAATCGACATCGCGGGAAGTTACAAATGGTTAAGCGACTTTTGGGCTTTAAGTCGCGAGATACGGACTATCTCGGCCCATGTAAGTCTCTTAATTTTGGACTTCGATTATAAAAGGACTTCGGTCATAGGCTTTGCATTGTATTTCGGGTTGGCCTCTCAAATAAAGAGGTTCTAATTCCAGCCTTGTTCATAACCCATATTAAAGTTAAAAGAATCTTGGTAACATAGCCCTGTCATTATATAATGACAATTGAAAAAGAAAAAATTAGCCTCTACCCTACCTAACCCAGTGAAAGAAATATTAAGTTTGTTTAAATCAGAATACAAAAACCAAGAAGAGCTATTTCTTTTATTTTGAGTAATTAGCCGGATGCCTAGAATAGATGGGGAAATGTATAATTCACCCTTCTTTTTCAAACTAACAAACAAAATATCCATTCTCATAAATTATTAACAAAATGCCCTTGTGGGTCCCATTATTCTCTCCCTTTCCCTCCCTCCCACTTCTTCTTATTTACTCCTACAACTTTTTATTTGAAATGGAAGATTAATACTATATAGAAATTTTGTAAACTTAGGAGTATATATTTTATTGTATAATTTTTTTAATATAGATCTTATAAGTTAAAATTGACAACATAATATTAACTAATATACAAAATATTTTTAACAAATGATTTTCTTTAACTGTCATTATAGAATATATATATATATATATATATATATATATATATATATATATAGGAACATGCTAGCGTGCTATGCATAGCATAGAACCCCTCCATGCAACGGCTTGGATTTTGAGTTTTCAAAATCCTAATGGTCGATCCGAACCGTTCATCTTGTTCTCCATATTAATATGTGTTTGGAGACCAAATTTTACATTTTTTGGAATTTTTTTACTATTTCTTTAGATTTATTGAAAATCGCTGTTTTTTTATGGTACAGATTTGCTGAAAACAGCGATTTTCAATAAATCTAAAGAAATAGTAAAAAAATTCCAAAAAATATAAAATTTGGTCTCCAAACACATATTAATATGGAGAACAAGATGAACGGTTCGGATCGACCATTAGGATTTTGAAAACTCAAAATCTAAACCGTTCCATGGAGGGGTTCTATGCTATGCATAGCACGCTAGCATATTCCTATATATATATATATATATATATATATATATATATATATATAGAGTTAGGCTGGGGTGCTATGGATAGCATAGTGGCCTCTATGCTACGGCTCAATATTTGAGTTGTCGAAATCCAAACGGTCGATCCGAACCGTTCATCTTATTCTCCATATTAATATCTGCTTGGAGACCAAATTTTATAATTTTCTGAATTTTTTTACTATTTATTAAGCCACTTTGAAAATCGCTAATCCAACGGTTTTACTGTTTTGTGCAGTCACCGTTGGATCAACAATTTTGTAAAATAGTTAATAAATAGTAAAAAAATTCAGAAAAATGCAAAATTTGGTCTCCAAGCAGATATTAATATGGAGAATAAGATGAACGGTTCGGATCGACCGTTTGGATTTTGAAAACTCGAATATTGAGCCGTAGCATAGAGGCCACTATGCTATCCATAGCACCCCAGCCTAACTCTATATATATATATATATATATATATAAGTCTAAATATTTGTGTCAGCCAAACACATTTTTAAACTAATTTAATTGAAGTCAAATTTTCAAATATACTAGTTGATATAATAATCTATAAATAGGCCTTGTAAACTATAAATAGGTATGCATATACAAACTATTTTTTTCTTGTGACGCATAAATTTAAGAATTTTTATTTTTGAACCATTTATAATTATTTAAATTGATAGTACTAAGGAGTTAGGCTAATATGATACTAGTGTTATATCAAACTAAATAACACCACATCTTAAACCCTTAGATCTGCTTTAAGATTCGTACAAAATGAAGCGCTTGAACAATAAAAGTGAATATTACGAATCTTAAAGCAGATCTAAGGGTTTAAGATGTGGTGTTATTTAGTTTGATATAACACTAGTATCATATTAGCCTAACTCAGTACTAAGAGATCGATATCATGTCAAATGCAAAATTTCTGTTCTCCACGAGCAAACTTTTGATAAAACCACATAATAGTAAAACCAGAAAACATGGAAAGGAGAACCATAATCGATCAGGTGACGCGTTTTATAAGGTAAATTATAAAATCTTAATACCTCGTATCAATCTCTTAATTAGTACTATCAATTTAAATAATTATAAATGATTCAAAAATAAATTTCTTAAATTTATGCGTCACAAGAAAAAATATTTTGTATATGATACATATTTATAGTTACTATAAAAGGCCTATTTATAGATTATTATGTCAACTAGTATATTTGGAAATTTGACTTCAATTAAATTAGTTTAAAAATGTGTTTGACACAAATATTTAGACTTATATATATATATATATATATATATATAGAGAGAGAGAGAGAGAGAGAGAGAGAGAGACAGGCTAATATGCTTTCGGCAGCACTTCGGCCGAAGTGCTGCCACCCAATTTTCAATTTTTCAAAATTCAAACAGTCGATCCGAACCGTTCATCTTGTTCTCCATATTAATATCTGCTTGCAGACCAAATTTTACATTTTTTGGAATTTTTTTGCTATTTATTAAGCCACTTTGAAAATCGCTGATCCAACGGTGAACTGCCAAAACAGTAAAATCAGGAATTCACCGTTGGATCAGCGATTTTCAAAGTGGCTTAATAAATAGCAAAAAAATTCCAAAAAATGTAAAATTTGGTCTCCAAGCAGATATTAATATGGAGAACAAGATGAACGGTTCAGATCGACCATTTGGATTTTGAAAAATCGAAAATGGAGTGGCAGCACTTCGGCCGAAGTGCTGCCGAAAGCATATTATCCTGTCTCTATATATATATATTCTATAATGACGGTTAAAGAAAATATTTTGTATATTAGTTAATATTATGTTGTCAATTTTAACTTATAAGATCTACATTAAAAAAATTATACAATAAAATATATGCACTCCTAAGTTTACAAAATTTTCATATAGGATTAATCTTTCATTTCAAATAAAAAGTTGTAGGAGTAAACAAGAAGAAGTGAGAGGGAGGGAAAAGGGAGGAGATAATGGGATCCATAAGGACATTTTGTTAATAATTTATGAGGAGGGTATTTTGTTTGTTAGTTTGGAAAAGAAAGGTAAATTGTACATTCCCCTGAATAGATAGCTCATTATCTTATCAGACTAAGGTAATCCAAATTTTGCACTACATTTAAAAAATAGAGAATGTATCCATTTATATTTATCCTTCGTTGTTTAAGAAAACAACATGGCAAATCGAATTGCGGTGGAGATCGAGATACCAAAGTAAATATTTTCGGATGCATTGTTTGTCAGAAAAAATTCAAGTTCCATTTTATCACCAGCGATATCAAATTAATTTGGTTAAGTTTTTATTTTACTTTAATTAACCTGCTCTGAATCTAATTGGCAGGGCTGAGGGCTCTCTATATATGTAATCTGCATTGATTGTCGTTTTTTAAAATTATACAATTTTTTTTTTGATAAAGAAACCCGTAGGTATTAAATTATACAGTCAAATCAAATTGCGGTGGACTAACCTACATAATAAAAAATGAGTTGAGGTACTAAAAAAAAACAGAGAGAGCAATCTTTTCGAAGGAGAGAAGAGGAGAGAGACTGTGATAACTGTTTTGTGTAATATCTAATCAGTCAATAACGGATTGTCAATGTTGCTTGTTGAGAGAGGAAAATTAAGTCGAGTATATCACAAGTCGTGGAAAGCATGGCTGTTATTTAAAAGGAATGAAACAATCAGGGGCATCCATATTTCTAGAGAAGAAAATCAGACGGCTCGCAATTTAACAAAAATATTAGGAGCAAAATCCAGTTCTCCTATTGTTAAAAAAAGTTTCATTCTCTCAAAAATGATCATAAAGTTCAAGATTGAATGCATGCATCTTACACTTCTGATCAAGGATATTGGTTGTTCATAATATTTTAATTTTTTTTAAGTATGACATGAGGATCAGATTCAAACTTCAAACACATTTATCCATGATTTTTCAGATTGTATAAATTAAGTATAAACTTTTGAACACGTAATATCATGCTTTTATAATTTATCTTGAATTCATCCTACGTTCAATCATAAGATGTTTAATGTTTTAGACGTGTATACAATTATCAAATTAATCTATAAAATATAAATATGAATGTTTTACGATTATGCAGGGTAGACATAAAAGATTGTTTTTCTTACTGAATGATTGATGTACATTTCAATTTTTATTTACTGCGAGATCATAAAATCATTTTCTTGTAAGAAGTGCAAACTATAAATATGATGTAATATATATATCAAGTCCTCTCTAGCTGTCTATCTACGGCCATTTTTTTTAATACCCAAAAAAGAATAGAAAAATATAAAAATAACCTCCGTTTTTTTTTTTATATATATATGCCCTAACCGCCTGGATACGGGGCGCTTCATGCCATTACCAAACCGCCCAGTATCCAGGCGGTCCACTTAGTTTTTTTTTATATTGAAATATTAGAAATGTTGAATATATTTCTTTAAAAATAAATGAAATACAATATAATTTGATTTATTAGAAAGATTGCAACAAATAACCCGGATCAATATTTTTCAGGCCAGATTTTTCACGGCTGTAAGAAAAATTAATATATTTCTTTATGTGTTATTGGAAAAAAATAAAAATGCTTAGATTCTGAGTTATTGATCCCGATTCAAAAGTCACTTCTATGTAATATAGAAAATATTGTGATCCTTCTAGGACATTTAATTTATAAAAAATTACATCTATTTTGAAAATTCTTTTTGAATAACAATTATTAAATAACCTAAAATTTTTGTTTTTTTTCAAAAATAGATACAATTTTTTAAAGAAATATATTCAACATTTCTAATATTTCAATAGAAAAAATAAAAAAAAATTCTATTTAAAAAAAAACACAACTTAAAAAAAAAAAAAAACGGAGGTTATTTTTATATTTTTCTTTTCTTTTTTGGGTATTAAAAAAATGGCCGGTCTATCTACGCCCCCTAATTATCACCTTAGTTTACTTTACTGAAAATAAAATAAATAATCAATTAATCATACTAAATTTTCGATAGTTGTGCTTTGAGAATGAATGTCCCCTGTTTGGCCTAAATGGAGAAGATGTATTCCGAAGTTAAACCGACCCTGTCAAGTGTCAATTCAGCTTCTCGTTTCCAAGACATTTAAAGAGTCCGGCTCTTCTGTTTCATATTCCCTGAAACAAAATCTGTGTCATTTTTTTTCTGAAGAAAGGCTATAAGGGATTATCACACTTGATTTCTCTATGGACCCACTAGTCAGTACTAAATAACAGCATCTGATCCAATGGATTTTTAACAGAGGGTTTGGAAGTTGAAACGACAAAATTAAGCAAAGAAGACCAAGAGATTTGCAGTCGCGTTCTAAATTTCTTTGACTTTGAATTATTCAAAAGAAGAACCCAGCACTGAGTCTCTTTAGTTTCACTAAGAAATTGAACAATATGAAATGTTTTGGAACCTGCATGCACGACACGTACGAGACTTTTAAGGATAACAATGAGAATTGGTTGATTGATACTTGAGAAGGATTCAAATGCCTCTATTTTTTGTACCTCTATTATATTTTTATTTTTAAAAATTTAAATAATTCAAAATTTAAAATTTAAATGTCAAAATGAAACCATTAGATATAATCTATGTTATTTTCTCTATGTGCTCATAAAAAATTATCACATTTTGATTTTTCTTTTACATGAATCAATAAGTTGAAAAATCAACGTCTAAAAATTATCCACATTTATATACATTTTTACAAGCTCAAGATGACAATCAAAATAAAGTTAAAATGCCATAATTTTTTACATGTGCATGCATAGATAAAATGATATAGTTCATATCCAATGATTTTATTTTGAATTTTAAAATTTAAATTTTGAGTTATTAAAGTTTTTAAAAATGAAGACACGATGAAAACACAAAAAATAGAGACATTTGAATCCTCTTAATACTTTAGGGAGCTAGTGTGGTATATTATAAAAAGTCAATTTTTGTGCTTATATATATCTCTACCTAATTGCTCTAGGGAATCCTTCTGGACAAGTGGTACCAGTAAAGAGGCTTTCTCATTAACCTTCTCCAATGGATTTTTGTGATTATATCAAACCGATTTTTTTGTGATTATATCAAACCGAATTTTTTTTGTGATTATATCAAACCGAATGTTTTTTTAGATTAATTTTTGTGATTATATCAAACCGAATTTTTTTTTTTTTCTGTTAAGTCTCATTAACCTTCTCCAATGGATTTTTTTATTTATAATTTATAGCCTAATCAACCTTTTTAACCTCAGTAGGGACAATATATAAAATTAAACCTTTTCTTACAAAAATGTTAGTAGTTGAAATAATATATAGTATTTAATAAGAATGAAATAATATAAATCAATATTTGTTTCCTACGTTTATCATAATTTTTGGATCATTGTGACATCAAGTTCATCTTAAAAATAAAATTAGAAATTAGCCGTGCAGTATTAAGTTATTTTTTTACAAAATCAAGTTCATAATGAGATTTTTTATTTTGGTAATATGCATATCAGGGTATGTTTGGAGGGGACCTAGAATATCGAAATTTGAGTTTAATAGATGAGAATAGAGAAAAAATTGTGATTTTCATATTAGTGTGAAAACGGTGCTATTCGGATTAGTATAAATATTGTTTGAATTGTATATTTGGAATAGTGAAAGATAGATAAACGGGGTCTCAAACAAATTGTTACGACATGGAGATAACAAATGTATCGTCAATTTTGCCATTTTGAGATTGTGTTGGTGAAAATCTAAAAATAAATATTTTTTTATCTCTCTTCAAACTTTTGAATAATAGTTATTCTAACATTTACAAAAAAATAGATAATAACAACTATTCTAACTATTTCAATAGCAAAAATGTTGTATGTGTGCACATTGCTATTCTGAATAGCTCCTATTTTTAGTGCATCCAAACATCATTAACACAAACTACCAGCGCTATGGATGCATATCACTAATTTTTAAGTCCAAAAACTTCAAAATTACGTATTTTGTCTTCTAAAATTCATAATATTTACCCTTCTAAAATTTCAAAAGTCACAAATTTACTCAATTAATCAATAATTAAAATTAACTATGGTTAATATTCTTTAAAATATAATTAATCACCTAATCCCTAATCCATGTCCTTCTCCTTCCATTGAATGGCTCCCATAAAAGGATTTTGGGAATTTTGGGGCATTTGGAAAAGACATGAGCGAGCTTTCTTTTTTGGATTCTAATAGATGTAAGACTAGATAATCCCAATTTGCGGTGGCAGCTCTCGAATCAACTCTTGGATGGTCTTTTAGTCAAAGCTTTTTATATTTGAGAAATGGGATTATGTTGTTGGGTTTGTCTCCATCGGTTGCCATGGAGCCTTCATCTACAATGCAAAATGGAGAATTGGTTACGAATTGAGAAAAATGAGAGGAAATTCAAAGAGACTGGAAACAAAGCAGGAAGCTTGATTAATTGCTTGAAGCTAGAAGCTGACCTTCAAATTGATTGCGAACAGAATCCAAACAAAGATGAAAAGGAATTGGAAGGATTGAACGAAATTTGTTCTTTTTAATATTCTCACAGCTAGCAACCCAAAGAGATCCGCTCCATCTGACATGGCAAAAGTAAAAGCACAATCAGGAACAATTAAAGCACATTGAAACTATTCAAGGAAATTTATAGAAAATTTATATACATATCATACAAATATATATATATATATATATATATATATATATATATATATATATATATATATATATATATATATATATATATATATATATATATATATTTGGTCGCATGAGGAGGGTTCAAATGCATCCAAATACACCCTATCTTTCAAAATTTTTTTTTCCGTTTTCAAAGTCCGAATAGTCAATCCGAACCGTTAGATGCGATATATATATTAAGATGTGCTTGGAGACCAAATTTTACATTTTTTGAATTTTTTTTAATATTTATTAGGCCACTTTGAAAATCGCTGATTTTACATTTTTTGGACCATTGGATTAACGATTTTTAAAGTGGCTTAATAAATAGTAAAAAAATTCCAAAAAATATAAAATTTGGTCTCCAAGCACATCTTATTATATAAATCGCATCTAACAGTTCGGATTGACTATCCGAACTTTGAAAACAAAGAAAAAAAATAGAGTGCATTTGGGTGCATTTGAACCCTCCTCTGGTCGCATAATTGAGATCATTTATGTCCGACCGTTTTCAAAATATTATAATTAGAGGTTTCATCAATCCAACATACACTTGTCAAGGAATTGGCAAAGAAATGCAAAGCGCCTTAGAAATCTCCAATGAAACACCAATCGCCTTCCCCGTCTGATTCCCTCAGAAATTCAACCAAATAGAAACCCAAATCTACCTCTTCTTCTTCTTCTTCTTCTTCTTGTTTCTCACCATGATTTCCTCCTATTTACCTCATGATCATCCAAATACACATCATAATCCTCATCAAACTCATGATCATGACAATCAATATCGAGATCAATCATGATCAGTCAATTGACCGAGAAGCTAATTCGCAGAACCATGATTAATTAAACCGAACCCAATGTGCCCGGTTTGCCAATCTAACGATCCTCTGTGACACGAGCAAATGATTAATTGACCGCAACATCATTGTAGTGGCGGAACTTGTGGGCTCCCTTTGCTTTAACTCTTGAATTGTTGATAGGCAAGTTTCTTATGGGGAAAATCTGAAAATAGAAGTGGCATATCGTTAATTAATTGGGAATTAGTTTGTCATCCAAAAGAATATGGGGGTTTGGGAGGGGCAAATCTGACTGTTCGCAATAAATCTTTATTGCTGAGATGGTGGTGGCGATTATACAAGGTTCCAAACTCTTTATGGACTCAGACGGTTCTACAACTATATAATTTAGCAAAAGTTTCAGAAAAACACCACATCTGGATGAGACAAGGATCTTTCTTTTGGCAGCAATTGTTAAAAATAAGACCTTTATTTGATTGGAGTGTTACATGGGATATAGCTCAAGGATCATTGATCTCTTACTGGTTTGATTCTTGGACATATCCAACATTGAATACCCAATTTACCCCTGATCCATCTACCAGAAAATATTCACTGCAAATGGCCATTAGCAGAGGCATGTGTTCGGTACACCTGGTAGGGCATACAGAGGACAGAATATTATGGCTATGGTCAAATAACAAGGAGTATTCTGCCAATTCATTCTATCAACGGGTATTAGCTGCTGATAAAATCCGATGGCCCTACCGATTCATTTGGAAACTCAAAATACCACCAACGGTTAGAGTTTTTGTATATCTTTTATTACAAGGAAGACTTTTAACTCATGATGTCATGTTCCACAGAGGATTACAGTGCAATCTACGCTGTGAAGTTTGCCAACGATGCTCATTTGAAACTGCACTGCATTTATTTTTCCAATGCAATAGGGGAAGGAGATGTTGGACAAAAATGAATGTTCTGTTGGGAGTTAATATTTTACATTTGGGGAACACAGTGCAGAGTACAGTTGATAAATCTTGGAGGGCTTGTAAAGTACAGATGCCAAGGCAGGAATGGGCTTCTTATTTTTTTGCGATTTGTTGGTTTTTGTGGAGGGCACGCAACAGGAAGATTTTTGAAGATTGTGAAACAGACCCGGTTTGGATTGCATACCATGCCAGTAGAGAAGTTAAGTTGTGGATGAAATTCTGTTAATTATTAATAGTGCAGGTGTTCTGGAGGATAGGTACCAGTAGTTCAATGTTTGTTTTATTATGCTGGTAAAGTGGAATTCAAGGTGGATGTAAAGGTTGTGTAATAGGTAGTACTTAGCAACTACTGTAATGCTAATTCTGATAGTCACTATCGGAAATTTTCAAAAGAATTGTTGATAGGCAAGGTAGCGTTCCGGTCACCGCACCGAGGGCACAAACAGCCATCTGACCACCGGCCGGTGTAGTGAGAGTGGTTTGTGGGTACAGTTTTTAACTCGTTCAGTAACCTGGTTTTTGGTTTGTTAAAACCAGAATATAGATCTCTCGGTGCACAACCATACAATGTTGCCAGCTCCCCTCTCTTCTCATTTTATTTCTGTGTTAAAATTGTGTGTTTGTTGAATTGGAACAATAACGGGGTCGCAATATATACAACACGATGATCATTTGCTGCTTGTAATTAATACAAGTTTGGTGCTTAATTTGAATAATAAAAGGGTCAGATATATATTTAATGGCCTATTTGCTGGTGACACGTAGTCACGTATAAAATATATATAATTAAGTGTTTGTGCAAGTAAAGATATTGATTATGATAATAAATAAAATTAATAAAATAATAGTAATAGTAATGATAATGATAATAGTATTAAATAATAATAATAATAATAATAATAATAATAATAATAATAATAATAATAATAATAATAATAATAATAATAATAATAATCCACTCGGATTTGTTCCCGTGCCTGCACATATATATATATGGTATTCACTTCCCTATATCCCATTTATACATCTTTCTCCTTTATGTGTTTGCTAAGAGCATCTATATTTCTGAAACTTAATTAAATTTCTAAATAACTATTAACTAATTTTTAGAAATTAAGATCTTCAAAAATTTTAACTCTCACATCCTTAAAATTAATTTTAGAGTTTCTATTAAATCACGTCAGCAACATGTTTGTGTAACCAAATATGCAACACATCATAATTTTTAACGTTTATTTTTGTAGTGAAAAATTCAAAAACCAACACATATCACATATGGCTTGAATAGTTGAATATCATAAAAAAAATTCATTTTATTAAACGTGAAATTCAATAATTTAATTTGTGGTCTCTATTTTTTTTTTTCAAATAAGAATTTTGAATATCCACAAAAGCTGAAACAATGCGTTTTCAAATGAAATAGAATTATAATTTCCACTCCAATTCAAACATGAAAATGTTAAACTATAAACACCTATATACTAACAGTTAGGAGAAATAAAAAACATGAAGCAGTGATAAGTGATTTGAACTCTGCTAATTATAAAGCATATCTCATTTTCTCATTGGTTCTATGAAGAGTGTAAAAATGAGAATTTCCCATACCAATTCGGTGACAGAGAGCTAGATCTGTCCAAATTCAAGCTCTTCATGTGCTCATCTGGAGAGTGGAGACGTTAATTACTGTACCAGTACCAGGAGCATCCAATGTGCCCGGTTTGCCGATCCAACGACAAAATTATTATTGCACGAGTAACTTAATTAGTAGTGTAAAGTGTCTGAAAGGCTCTGATTGGCTTTACTGTATACTATGTTCATGTCAGTCATGACACTTTCATGAAAAATTTTATTGTAATAAAAAAAAAGTTAACATTTTTTATTTTCGTTGGTTTACAAAAAATAATATGATAACAAATAATAATAACTTCGTATAGCTTAAAAAATGATAACATGATAACAAATGATAACAAAAAATAGCATGAAATTATGGCTCTGATTGGTTTACAAAATTCCTTGGTATAGCTTCATTTTAAAAAAAAAAATAATAGACAATGGGACAGTGAACCAAGGAATTTTTATAAAAACATGATAACAAATGTTTTTATATGTAGCGGGTTAGGAATGCAGTTAATATGACCCACATCAAGAATATTTCGCAACATAATCTATAAGTGGAACTGGGATAAGGGGCTCATGGGTCTCTCCTGAATGGTTGAGTTCTCCTCAATAGCGAGTTAGGTCGCGAACTCGCAATGGCTAAGCTGAGCTGATTTGATAAAATTTAGTTATTAGTTTATAAATATGAGCCGGCTCGTGAGTCGGTTCGTGAGCTCACGAGCCAAATCAAGTTGAGTCAAGTGTTCACATGAGCCGAGTCGAGCTTAGTTTTTTCTTTTAAAATCGAACTGACCTTCAAAATCAATGCCATCAAGTTGTGCTTCAAATCTCAGCTGTCGCGAACTACTCCCATCAAATATTTGCTCAGCTTCCTTCAAAATTCCACAAGAAAAGCCCTACAATTAAAATTCAATAAAAAGTGAAATCAGTTGCATGGGATGATAAAACAGAAACAGCTAACAAGTCACGGCTAAGTCAACTTTGGTTGACTTCTACCGGACAGGTACACGGAACTGCATATCTAATGAGAAGCAAGCACACAAGCCAGCAATTCCTCAGCATTCTAGTGCAATAGAAAGAAGGTAAAAAAAAAAAAGTAAACAACAATAATTTAAACGTACCTTTCATAAAATCTGACAAGAAGAATACCTGAATCAAACGAAACAGATTTACAGTTTAGTTACCTTCAAAATCAATGCCATCAAGTTGTGCTTCAAATCTCAGCTGTCGCGGACTCATTCCTTCAAATATTCCCTCAGCTTCCTTCAAAATTCCACAAAAAAAGCCTAATAATTAAAATTCAATAAAAAGTGAAATCAGTTGCATTGGATGATAAAACATAAACAGCTTAGAAGTCACGGCTAAGTCAACTTTGGTTGACTTCTACCGGACAGGTACACGAAACTGCATATCTAATAGGAAGCAAGCACACAAGCCAGCAATTCCTCGGCGTTCTAGTGCAATAGAAAGAAGGTAAAAAAAAAAAAGAAGTAAAAAAACAATAATTGAAACGTACCTTTCATAAAATCTGACAAGAAGAATACCTGAATCAAACAAAACAGATTTGCAGTTTAGTTACCTTCAAAATCAATGCCATCAAGTTGTGCTTCAAATCTCAGCTGTCGCGGACTCCTCCCTTCAAATATTTCCTCAGCTTTCCTTCAAACTTCCACAAGAAAAGCCCAACAATTAAAATTCAATAAAAAGTGAAATCAGTTGCATTGGATGATAAAACAGAAACAGCTAACAAGTCACAGCTAAGTCAACTTTGGTTGACTTCTACCGAACAGGTACACGAAACTGCATATCTAATGACAAGCAAGCACACAAGCCAGCAATTCCTCAGCGTTCTAGTGCAATAGAATGAAGGTAAAAAAGAAGAAGTAAAAAGCAATAATTGAAACGTACCTTTCATAAAATATGACAAGAAGAATACCTGAATCAAACCAAACAGATTTGCAGTTTAGTTACCTTCAAAATCAATGCCATCAAGTTGTGCTTCAAATCTCAGCTGTCGCGGACTGCTGCCTTCAAATATTCCCTCAGCTTCCTTGAAAATTCCACAAGAAAAGCCCCACAATTAAAATTCAATAAAAAGTGAAATCAGTTGCATTGGATGATAAAACAGAAACAGCTTAGAAGTCACGGCTAAGTCAACTTTGGTTAACTTCTACCGGACAGATACACGAAACTGCATATCTAATAAGAAGCAAGCACACAAGCCAGCAATTCCTCGGCGTTCTAGTGCAATAGAATGAAGGTAAAAAACAAGAAGTAAAAAACAATAATTGAAACGTACCTTTCATAAAATATGACAAGAAGAATACCTGAATCAAACCAAACAAATTTGCAGTTTAGTTACCTTCAAAATCAATGCCATCAAGTTGTGCTTCAAATCTCAGCTGTCGCGGACTGCTGCCATCAAATATTCCCTCAGCTTCCTTGAAAATTCCACAAGAAAAGCCCCACAATTAAAATTCAATAAAAAGTGAAATCAGTTGCATTGGATGATAAAACAGAAACAGCTTAGAACTCACGGCTAAGTCAACTTTGGTTGACTTCTACCGGACAGGTACACGAAACTGCATATCTAATGAGAAGCAAGCACACAAACCAGCAATTCCTCAGCATTCTAGTGCAATAGAAAGAAGGTAAAAAAAAAGTAAACAACAATAATTTAAACGTACCTTTCATAAAATCTGACAAGAAGAATACCTGAATCAAACCAAACAGATTTGCAGTTTAGTTACCTTCAAAATCAATGCCATCAAGTTGTGCTTCAAATCTCAGCTGTCGCGGACTGCTCCCTTCAAATATTCCCTCAGCTTCCTTGAAAATTACGGCTAAGTCAACTTTGGTTGACTTCTACCGGACAGGTACACGGAACTGCATATCTAATGAGAAGCAAGCACACAAGCCAGCAATTCCTCGGCGTTCTAGTGCAATAGAAAGAAGGTAAAAAAAAAGAAGTAAAAAACAATAATTGAAACGTACCTTTCATAAAATCTGACAAGAAGAATACCTGAATCAAACCAAACAGATTTGCAGTTTAGTTACCTTCAAAATCAATGCCATCAAGTTGTGCTTCAAATCTCAGCTGTCGAGGACTCCTTCCTTCAAATATTCGCTCACCTTCCTTCAAAATTCCACAAGAAAAGCCCCACAATTAAAATTCAATAAAAAGTGAAATCAGTTGCATTGGATGATAAAACAGAAACAGCTTAGAAGTCACGGCTAAGTCAACTTTGGTTGACTTCTACCGGACAGGTACACGAAACTGCATATCTAATAGGAAGCAAGCACACAAGCCAGCAATTCCTCGGCGTTCTAGTGCAATAGAAAGAAGGTAAAAAAAAAAAGAAGTAAAAAAACAATAATTGAAACGTACCTTTCATAAAATCTGACAAGAAGAATACCTGAATCAAACAAAACAGATTTGCAGTTTAGTTACCTTCAAAATCAATGCCATCAAGTTGTGCTTCAAATCTCAGCTGTCGCGGACTCCTCCCTTCAAATATTTCCTCAGCTTCCTTCAAACTTCCACAAGAAAAGCCCAACAATTAAAATTCAATAAAAAGTGAAATCAGTTGCATTGGATGATAAAACAGAAACAGCTAACAAGTCACAGCTAAGTCAACTTTGGTTGACTTCTACCGAACAGGTACACGAAACTGCATATCTAATGACAAGCAAGCACACAAGCCAGCAATTCCTCAGCGTTCTAGTGCAATAGAATGAAGGTAAAAAAAAAGAAGTAAAAAATAATAATTGAAACGTACCTTTCATAAAATATGACAAGAAGAATACCTGAATCAAACCAAACAGATTTGCAGTTTAGTTACCTTCAAAATCAATGCCATCAAGTTGTGCTTCAAATCTCAGCTGTCGCGGACTGCTGCCTTCAAATATTCCCTCAGCTTCCTTGAAAATTCCACAAGAAAAGCCCCACAATTAAAATTCAATAAAAAGTGAAATCAGTTGCATTGGATGATAAAACAGAAACAGCTTAGAAGTCACGGCTAAGTCAACTTTGGTTAACTTCTACCGGACAGGTACACGAAACTGCATATCTAATAAGAAGCAAGCACACAAGCCAGCAATTCCTCGGTGTTCTAGTGCAATAGAATGAAGGTAAAAAAAAGAAGTAAAAAACAATAATTGAAACGTACCTTTCATAAAATATGATAAGAAGAATACCTGAATCAAACCAAACAAATTTGCAGTTTAGTTACCTTCAAAATCAATGCCATCAAGTTGTGCTTCAAATCTCAGCTGTCGCGGACTGCTACCATCAAATATTCCCTCAGCTTCCTTGAAAATTTCACAAGAAAAGCCCCACAATTAAAATTCAATAAAAAGTGAAATCAGTTGCATTGGATGATAAAACAGAAACAGCTTAGAACTCACGGCTAAGTCAACTTTGGTTGACTTCCACCGAACAGGTACACGAAACTGCATATCTAATGAGAAGCAAGCACACAAACCAGCAATTCCTCAGCATTCTAGTGCAATAGAAAGAAGGTAAAAAAGAAAAGTAAAGAACAATAATTGAAACGTACCTTTCATAAAATCTGACAAGAAGAATACCTGAATCAAACCAAACAAGTAACGGCCAAGTCAGCTTTGGCTGACTTCTATCGGTTATGTACAAGAAACAGTCACAAGAAGAAGAAATAAGCCGTGAAACAAAAAAAGTAGCCCTCTTCAAAAAAAGCAGCCCTCTTCAAAAAAAGATCTATCTACAAAAAAAAGTACAACTCAATTATCGGTACTAACCAAGAATATAATGTGAATGAAACTTATCTTACAACCGAAACTGCAAGCAAGCCATGGTTGTCGCGTGCGTGCCTTTCCAAAAAAGTAGCCTACTTCAAAAAAAGCTCCATCTACAAAATCAAAAATACAACTCAATTATTGATACTAATCGAGGATATAATATGAAAAAAACTTATCTTACAAGCAAAACCGCAAAGATGCCATAGTTGTCGCATGCGTGTCTTTCCAAGAAAGCAGCTCATTTAAAAAAAAACTTCATCTACATAAATAAAAATACAACTCAATTATCGGTACTAATCAAGAGTGAAGGTTGTGAGATCTGACCACCTAAAAAAAACTATAACATGATATGAGCTCAAACAAGTAACGGCCAAGTCAGCTTTGGCTGACTTCTGTCGGTTATATACACGAAACAACCACAATGAGAAGAAATAAGCTGTGCAACAAAAAAAGAAATGATATAATGTGAAGAAAACTAATCTTACAAGCGATACTGTAAGGAAGCTATGTTTGTCGCGTGCGTGCCGTTCCAAAAAAAGCAGCCCATTTCAAAAAAAGCTCCATCTTTAAAAACAAATGTACAACTCAATTATGGGTACTAACCAAGGATATAATGTAAAGGAAACTTAGCTTACAAGCAAAACTACAAGGATGCCATGATTATCGCATGCGTGCCTTTTCCAGAAAGCAGCTCACTTCAAGAAAAGTTTCTTCTACATCAACAAAAATACAACTCAATTATTGGTACTAACCAAGCATATAATGTGATAGAAACTTACCTTACAAGTGAAACCGCACGGAAGCCATGATTTTCGCATGCGTGCCTTTCCAAGAAAGCGGCCAATTTAAAAAAAAACTCCATCTACAAAAACAAAAGTACATTTCAATTATCGGTACTAACCAAAAGTGAAAGTTGTGAGTTCTAACCACCAAAAAAGAACTACAACATAGACCTATCAGCTCAAACAAGTAACGGCCAAGTCAGCTTTGGCTGACTTTTACCGGTTATATACACGAAACAGCCACAAGAAGAATAAATAAGCTATGCAACAAAAAAGAAATGATATAATGTGAAGAAAACTTATCTTAGAAGCAATACTGCAAGGAAGTTATGGTTGTTGCATGCGTACCGTTCCAAGAAAGCAGTCCATTTCAATAAAAGCTTTATCTTCAAAAACAAAAGTACAACTCAATTATCGGTACTAACCAAGGATATAATGTAAAGAAAACTTAACTTACAAGCCAAACCGCAAGTATGCCATGTTTATCGCATACGTGCCTTTCCCAGAAAGTAGCTCACTTCAAAAAAAACTTCATCTAAATAAACAGAAGTAGAACTCAGTCATCGGTACTAATATAGTGTGAAGGAAACTTACCCTACAAGCGAAACTGCACGGAAGCCATGGTTTTCGCATGCGTGCCTTTCCAAGAAAGCGGCCCACTACAAGAAAAGCTTCATCTACAAAAATAAAACTACAACTCAATTTTCAACACTAACCAAGAGTGCAGCTTTTGAGTTCTAACCACCTAAAAAGAACTATAACATAGACCTATCTGCTCAAACAAGGAACGGCCAAGTCAGCTTTGGCTGACTTCTATCGGTTATATACACGAAACAATCACAAGTAGAATAAATAAGCTGTGCAACAAAAAAAGACATGATATAATGTGAATGAAACTTATCTTACAAGCGATAGTGTAAGGAAGCTATGGTTGTCGCATACGTGCCGTTCTAAGAAAGCAGCCCATTTCAACTAAAGCTTCATCTACAAAAACAAAAGTACAACTCAGTTATCGGAACTAACCAAGGATATAATGTGAAAGAAACTTATCTTACAAGCGATAGTGTAAGGAAGCTATGGTTGTCGCATGCGTGCCGTTCCAAAAAGCAGCCCATTTCCACAAAAGCTCCACCTACAAAAACAAAAGTACAACTCAATTATCGGTACTAACCAAGCATATAATGTGAAGGAAACTTACCTTACAAGCGAAACCGCACGGAAGCCATGGTTTTCGCATTCGTGCCTTTCCAAGAAAGCGGTCCATTTCAGAAAAAGCTTCATCTACAAAAACAAAAGTACAACTCAATTATTGGTACAAACCAAAAGTGAAAGCTATGAGATCAGTCGACCTAAAAAAAACTATAACATAGACCTATCAACTCAAACAAGTAACGACCAAGTCAGCTTTGGCTGACTTTTACCTGTTATATACACGGAACAACCAAGCTGTTATATACACAAAAAGCAGCTCCCTTCAAAAAAAGCTTCATCTACATAAACAAAACTACAAATCAATTATCGGTACTAACCAAGCATATAATGTGAAAGAAACTTACCTTACAAGCGAAACCGTACGGAAGCCATGGTTTTCGCATGCGCCAAGAAAGCGGCCCACTTCAAAAAAAGCTCCATCTACAAAAATAAAAATACAACTCAATTATGAACACTAACCAAGAGTGAAGGTTGTGAGATCTAACCACCTAAAAAAAACTATAACGTGGACCTATGAGCTCAAACAAGTAACGGCCAAGTCAGCTTTGGCTGACTTCTACCGGTTATATACACGAAACAACCACAAGGAGAAATGAGTTGTGCAACAAAAAAAAGAATATAATGTGAAAGCAACTTATGTTAGAAGCGAAACCGCAAGGATATCATGATTGTCACATGCGTGCCTTTTCCAGAAAGCAGCTATGTTGAAGAAAAGCTTCTTCTACATAAACAAAAGTACAAATCAATTACTAACCAAGCATATAATATGAAGGAAACTTACCTTACAAGCGAAACCGCACGGAAGTCGTGGTTTTCGCATGCGTGCCTCCAAGAAAGCAGCCCACTACAAGAAAAACTCCATCTACAAAAATAAAAATACAACTCAATTTTCAACACTAACCAAGAGTGCAGCTTCTGAGTTCTAACCACCTAAAAAGAACTATAACATAGACCTATCTGCTCAAACAAGTAACGGCCAAGTCAGCTTTGGCTGACTTCTACTGGTTATATACACGAAACAATCAAAAGGAGAATAAATAAGCTGTGCAACAAAAAAATAAATGATATATTGTATATGAAACTTATCTTAGAAGCGATAGTGTAAGGAAGCTATGGTTGTCGCATGCGTGCCGTTCGAAGAAAGTAGCCTATTTCAACAAAAGCTTCATCTACAAAAACAAAAGTACAACTCAGTTATCAGAACTAACAAAGGATATAATATGAATGAAACTTATCTTACAAGCGATAGTGTAAGAAAGCTATAATTATCGCATGCGTGCCTTTCCAGAAAGTAACTCATTTCAAAAAAAGCTTTATCTACATAAACAAAAGTACAACTCAGTTATCGGTACTAACAAAGCATATAATGTGAATTAAACTTACCTTACAAGCGAAACCGCACGAAAGCCATGGTTTTCACATGCGTGCCTTTCCAAGAAAGCGGCACGCTACGAGGAAAGCTCCATCTACAAAAATAAAAACACAACTCAATTTTCAATACTAACCAAGAGTGAGGCTTTTGAGTTCTAACCACCTAAAAAAACTATAAGATAGACCTATCTGCAAAAACAAGTAACGACCAAGTCAGCTTTGGCTGACTTCTACCGGTTATATACACGGAACAACCACAAGGAGAAGAAATAAGCTGTGCAACAAAAAAGAAAGGATATAATATGAAAGATTCTTATCTTAGAAGCAATACTGCAAGGAAGTTATGGTTGTTACATGCGTACCGTTCCAAGAAAGCAGTCCATTTCAATAAAAGCTTCATCTTCAAAAACAAAAGTACAACTCAATTATCAGTACTAACCAAGGATATAATGTAAATGAAACTTAACTTACAAGCCAAACCGCAAGTATGCCATGTTTATCGCATGCGTGCCTTTCCCAGAAAGTAACTCATTTCAAAAAAAGCTTTATCTACATAAACAAAAGTACAACTCAGTTATCGGTACTAACCAAGCATATAATGTGAATTAAACTTACCTTACAAGCGAAACCGCACGAAAGCCATAGTTTTCGCATTCGTGCCTTTCCAAGAAAGCGGCCCGCTACGAGGAAAGCTCCATCTACAAAAATAAAAACAAAACTCAATTTTCAACATTAACCAAGAGTGAAGCTTCTACCGGTTATATACACGAAACAACCACAAGTAGAAGAAATAAGCTGTGCAACAAAAAAAGAAAGGATATAATATGAAGCAAACTTATCTTAGAAGCAATAATAGAAGGAAGTTATGGTTGTTGCATGCGTACCATTCGAAGAAAGCAGTCCATTTCAATAAAAGCTCCATCTTCAAAAACAAAAGTACAACTCAATTATCGGTACTAAACAAGGATATAATGTAAAGGAAACTTAACTTACAAGTCAAACCGCAAGTATGCCATGTTTATCGCATGCGTGTCTTTCCCAGAAAGTAGCTCATTTCAAAAAAAGTTTTATCTACATAAACAAAAGTACAACTCAGTTATCGGTACTAACCAAGCATATAATGTGAATTAAACTTACCTTACAAGCGAAACCGCACGAAAGCCATGGTTTTCGCATGCGTGCCTTTCCAAGAAAGCGCCCGCTACGAGGAAAGCTCTATCTACAAAAATAAAAACACAACTCAATTTTCAATACTAACCAAGAGCGAAGCTTCTGAGTTCTAACCACCTAAAAAAAACTACAACATAGACCTATCTGCAAAAACAAGTAACGGCCAAGTCAGTTTTGGCTGACTTCTACCGGTTATATACATGAAACAACCAAAAGGAGAAGAAATAAGCTGTGCAACAAAAAAAGAAATGATATAATATGAAGGATCTTTATCTTAGAAGCAATACTGCAAGGAAGCTATGGTTGTTGCATGCGTATCGTTCTAATAAAGCAGTCTATTTCAAGAAAAACTCCATCTGCAAAAACAAAAGTACAACTCAATTATCGGTACTAACCAAGGATATAATGTAAATGAAACTTAACTTACAAGTCAAACCGCAAGAATACCATGATTATCGCATGCGTGCCTTTCCCAGAAAGTAGCTTACTTCAAGAAAAACTTTATCTATATAAACAAAAATACAACTCAATTATCGGTACTAACCAAGCATATAATGTGAAGGAAACTTACCTTACAAGCAAAACCGCACGGAAGCCATGGTTTTCGCATGCGTGCCTTTCCAAGAAAGCAGCCGACTTCAAGAAAAACTCTATCTACAAAAATAAAATACAAACTCAATTGTCAACATTAACCAAGAGTGAAGCTTCTGAGTTCTAACCACCTAAAAAGAGGTATAACATAGACCTATTAGCTCAAACAAGTAACAGCCAAGTCAGCTTTGGCTGACTTCTACCGATTATATACACAAAACAACCACAAGGAGAAGAAATAAGCTGTGCAACAAAAAAAGAAATGATATAATGTGAAGAAAACTTATCTTACAAGCGATAGTGCAAGGAAGCTATGGTTGTCGCATGCGTGCCGTTCCAAGAAAGTAGCCCATTTCAAGAAAAGCTTCATCTACAAAAACAAAAGTACAACTCAGTTATCGGTATTAACAAAGAGTGAAGGATGTGAGATCTGACCACCTAAAAACAAATTATAACGAAGACCTATCAGCTCAAACAAGTAACAGCCAAGTCAGCTTTGGCTGACTTCTGCCGGTTTTGTACACGAAACAGACTCAAGGAGCAGAAATAAGCCGTGCAACAAAAAAAGAAGGGATATATTGTGAAGGAAACTTATCTGACGAGCGAAACCGCAAGGAATGCCATGGTTGTTGCATGCGTGCCGTTTCAAGGAAGCAACACACTTAAAGAAAAACTCCAACTACATAAACAAAAGTACAACTCAATTATCCGTGCTAACCAAGAGTGGAGGTTGTGAGATCTGACCACCTAAAAACAAATTTTAACATAGATCTATCAGCTCAAACAAGTAACGGCCAAGTCAGCTTTGGCTGACTTCTACCAGTTATGTACACGAAACAGACTCAAGGATAAGAAAATAGCCGTGCAACAAAAAAAGAAGGGATATGTTGTGAATGAAACTTATCTGACGAGGAAAACCACAAGAAAGTCATGGTTGTTGCATGCGTACCGTTTCAAGGAAGCAACCCATTTGAAGAAAACATCCACCTATATAAACAAAAATACAACTCAATTATCAGTACTAACCTAGAGTGAAGGTTGTGAGATCTAACCACCTAAAAACAAACTATAACACAGACCTATCAGCTCAAACAGGTAACGGCCAAGTCAGCTTTGGCTGACTTCTGCCGGTTATGTACTCGAAACAGACTTAAGGAGAAGAAATAAGCCGTGCAACAAAAAAAAGGGATATATTGCGAAGGAAACTTATCTTACGAGCGAAACCGCAAGAAAGCCATGGTTGTTGCATGCGTGCCGCTCCAAGAAAGCAACCCACTTGAATAAAAGCTCCATCTACATAAACAAAATTACAACTCAATTATCGGTATTAACAAAGAGTGAAGGTTGTGAGATCTGACCACCTAAAAACAAACTATAACATAGACCTATCAACTCAAGCAAGTAGCGGGCAAGTCAGCTTTGGCTGACTTCTGCCGGTTATGAACACGAAACAGACTCAAGGAGCAGAAATAAGTCATGCCACAAAAGAAGAAGGGATATATTGTAAAAGCAACTTATCTTACGAATGAAACCGCAAGGAAACCATAGTTGTTGCATGCGTGCCATTCCAAGGAATGAACCCACTTAAAGAAAAGTTTCATCTACATAAACAAAATTACAACTTAATTATCGGTATTAACAAAGAGTGAAGGTTGTGAGATCTGACTACCTAAAAACAAACTATAACATAGACCTATCAGCTCAAACAGGTAATGGCCAAGTCAGCTTTGGTTGATTTCTGCTAGTTATGTACATTAAACAAACTCAAGGAGCAGGAATAAGTCATGCAACAAAAAAAGAAGCAATATATTGTGAAGTAAACTTATCTTACGAGCGAAACCACAAGTAAGTCATGGTTGTTGCATGTGTGCCGTTCCAAGGAAGCAACCCACTTGAAGAAAAGCTTCATCTACATAAACAAAATTACAACTTAATTATCGGTAGTGCTTCTCAGCTCTGCTACCGCGGACTACTCCCTTCGAATATTCCCTCAGCTTTCTTTAAAATGCCATAAGAAAATCCCTTAAAATATAATACAACAAAAAGTAAATTCAGTTGGATGATAAAACAGAAATAACTAACAAGTCACGGCTAAGTCAGCTTTAGCTGACTTCTACCGGTCTGGTATACGAAACTGCACATCTAATAGGACAACCGAGTGAGCTTTGGCTGACTTCTGCCGGTCAAGTGCACGAAACAGCCACAATTAAGGAGAAGAAATAAGCCATGCAACAAAAAAAGAAATGATATACTATGAAAGATACTTATCTCAAAATATATTACCGATTTTGAGAAGAATATCCATAAGCCTCGTCACCGGTCCATGCGAAACTGCAAGTAATGATTGTTGGAAGCGTGTCGTTTTAAGAAAGCAGCCCACTTCAAGGAAAGCTCCATCTACATAAACAAAAGTAAAACTCAAAAGTCAGTATTAAGCAAGAGTGAAATCTGTAATATTTGATAAAGGAGGAGTTGCTACAATACAAAGGACAATCAATTCATGGCATCCCCTCAGATACACGACTTCTACATTAAGAAATTGAAGCCGAAACCTAACCCAGCAATAAGAGAAACAACTAAGCTAGAATCGATCCACAAACCTATCAGTTCAATCATACTAGACCTGCTAATGAACGATAACTCGCTCAAAACTCAGTCCAACCCATTCATTCTTTCATTAGAACCCGACTCGACTCGGTCCATTAGACTCTTTAGACTTTAGCCCGAACTCGGCTCGGTCCATTGGACTCTTTAGGCTCGGCTCAAACTCTATTAATTGTAATATATTTCAAAGGCATGTACTAAATGTGTTCACACTTACCATCATCTACTTTCTAGTCTCACCTGTTTTGTATCAATTTCCCAAGAGAGTAGGAGCTCCATAACACAGCATCCTCTAAAATTCTGTGTTTAAATTTTCTGTGATCAAATTTGAAAACCTATATAAATGCATAAAATACTAAATCATTAATTTGATTTTATGAAGTTACCCATAGGATTCTCATGAAAAAAATTTATCATATGAGGTAGACATCGGAGAGCAAAGGAAGTCTATGAGGTCTGGGAATTTTTCAAAAGCAATCTGAATTTTAAATGCTATCCTGTACCTTTTCAATGAAACAGAAAAAAGGAAACAAGAAAAAGAGAAAAGGATAACCATCTAAGATGGGTTAAAGCCATACAAGATTTACCTGTACAGTTTTTTAACTTTTGACAAATAAAAATTTCAGTGGCTAAAGAAGCTCATTTTTTTTTCAATAGATTACAACCAAGGAACAGACATTATTAAAATATGCAAGAATACAAATAAGTGGTTTCTTAATTACCAGTATTGATCCATAGAGTGAAAGTAAAAAACCAGAAATTACAGAAGTTGATCATAAAATACCAGTACGTGGAACCTATCCCCTAGCCTATTACTTTTGACAAGAAAGAAATCAGCCTACTTCAGTACTTTCATAAGAAAACATGAATCTAGATTAATATTACATTAAAAGTACTTCTAACTTAGCAGTATTGCTTCTCTATGAAACTGTACCGGATAGTCCTGAGCTGTTGATTATGGTCTGAAGCTGTACCAGATAGTCCTGTATCATTGTTCTCTCCCTGAGCTGTTGGTGTAAAGTGAATCTGACAGGAAAATGCAAAAATGCAAGTAGACCCCTAATATTTACATTATACTTTTTTTATGCAAGTAGACCCCTAATATTTACATTATAATTGTTGTCTACCAGTAAAAAATTATGATATATGAAAAAAAAAAACTGGACTATGTAATAATGCACTTAATTTAAGCAAAAACTGGTACCGAACTGATACGGGCTGGTGCTGGTATGTACGTGCCAGACTGGTGCTGGTATCAGAAACAACACGGAATTCTGGATTCAAAATGTAGCAATAAATGATAAATCACTATATTGGATATCAGTACTAGTATCACGGTTTAACAAAACCCATTAATCACTTAAAAACCTTAAACCTAATCGTAATTTAACAAAAGCCACAAAATAAAATCAGTACCAGTTTATGGTTTTCTATACAATTTAAGCAGCTCAGAGAGAGAGAGAGAGAGGAGAGAGAGCGCACCTGAGAGAAGATGGAAACTGGAGAGCGACGGAGCAAGAGAGCAGATGGAGGCTGCAAAGCGAGAGAGTGACGAAGCCACAGAGCCACAGAGCTTCGACAGGGAGAAGTGAAGGAATGGTTTGCCAATGGGTAGCTCGGCTCGGATCGACTAGCTAAGAAAACAGAGATTCATTTCGAGTACGGGCTCAACTCAAATTGAGTTCAGCTCAATTTGACTCATTCAGAAGTCCAGCTCAAAGCCCACGAGCCGGCCTGGCTCATTTAGCAGGCCTAAATCATACACAGTTTACTAACTATTATAATTGAATTTTACTATCATCCCACTTATAATGAAAGACTGATTCCAGGAACACCCTTAATGACAATTGGGACTCAAGTAATCTAAGGCAAATAATCAAATTTTGGGATCTTTAGCAAATAGATTCAGACAAAACAGAATTCAATGGATAGACGGAAACTAAACATTAATTGATGCAAAGTTAAGCTAAATTGAGTCTCGAGGCATACACAATTGACAGTCACTTGAAGCAAGAATTAAATTCATTGCAACAAATGAAAAAAATATTGGGGCCTGATTTGCATTAGGTAAGTAAGAGAATTGGGGAATCCCCAATATTTAAACTAATGCGCATAACAAGAAGTGAAAGAAAACAGTAACAAGATTAATAATTTAGCTAACCTCCATAACAGTATGACAAAGAGCAAGAAAGAGAGTTGACTCATTGCCACGTAACATGTGATTGTCATTGTATGTGACAAGAGAATTTGACACTGCTTGTAAGCCCCGCACAACCTCTTGAGCAAAAATTTGTTTCAAGCTTAATGGTGCACATGGTTTAAGTTCATTCATTGCAGCTGATACACCTTCAAGAAAAACAAGAGAAGATGTAAACACAAGTTAGCCATGCATGTAGTTGGGACACGTCCACTATGTGTTAACTGATTCCATATGAATTGGTATTGTGACATCCATCAGTTATACCAGAGGAGCTTGGTGATAATTTCTGATTCTTATATTGGTGACAATTTTTTTCCTTTTATCACTTTCAGATACCATTTACGAATACGGGTAAAGGTGTATGCTCCATCAGAACAAAAGGCGGGGTCACATCATCGCGGGTATCATCCATGGCACCATTGTTTGCAAACCCTACTAACGGCATCGGGACCCACCTGTGTGAATCCAACACAACCTAATCAACAAATGGCAACAAATAAACAAAGCATGAGTAAATATAAAATAATAAGAAAAATTAACATTACAAAAAAAGATGGGTCTTCATGCAAATGTACCTGAAAATTTTTAATTGCTGTACTCATATTCTTTGATAACATATTGAAAGCTGCACTGAAGATTTAAAAAATAGATGTTATTAAGAGTCCACTACAATTGTAAGAGAGAAAGCTCTTGTGGAGATGGATGAAATACCTCTCAAAAATAGGAGGAAGCAATGCCCTAAAATCCAAACCGACCATCCCAAGACCAATTGCACAATACTGCAACAACATCAATAATAGTAATAAAAATCAATAAATTAATTAGTAAAATCAGAAATCGGAAATTATTCATAAGTGAAATCAGAAATCATACAACAGAAAGTAATATTTGAGATTAAAAAATAAAAAAAAATATTTTGATGAAATTTAATTAAAAGGAGCAATAGATTCAGAGAGTATACTCACCATGCAATTATCTAAAGTGTTAGACATCGAAACACCATCACTTATCTTGGGTAACATTTCTTCTAGCGTAGACAAATGATTTTTAACTTGGTGCATGGCCCAGCTAAAGAGAAGGCCTCCATCGTAATTCTCATCACTCCCCGATTTATCATTGCTAAAAATGGCACGGTATTGAGTAACCACATCAAAGACATTCCTACGATAGCAGTTCACCATCTCCTTTAGAAAATCATACACATTTCTTTGATCAAGCTCTTCTAGGCTGCTAGAGAGCCAAGCTTCCCAGCACCTAAGAAACTGATGAAAGAAAGAAGAATAATCAAAAGTTTGTTTTGTTAATAGAGAAATAAGACAACAAGACTTTCTGTATTGGGTCAAGATCCAGTACAGATGCTCCATTATATGATTTTATAATGCGGTTTACTCCAATTTCACTTGGTTAATCATTCACTTAAACTTGCTATCTTTTGACTATTTTCAATCCGTGAAACATTTCAGCATCTATTTATTGTCCTGAACAGCTCACATTAGTTTCTAAAAAAAAGGACAACATAAGGGGCTGCATACCTGCAGGCGCAATTCTGATTCAGCAAACACTACAATTCGCCTCAAATGGGCCACGATTCGGATGCACTCCGATAGTTGTATAACATTATAACATACAAATACCATATTTGACGGGTAATTTGATAAGTACTAAATA